>JAVIWB010006267.1:0-90448 GCA_031893035.1 Dermolepida albohirtum | reverse complement strand
GGGTGTAGTAGAATTCCTACTTAAAAGAAGCGTCAATGTGGACACAACTAACAATTACGGAGAAACAGCTTTACATTAGCGGCTTCCAAGAATCTGCTATCAATATTAGAAATTTTATTGAATTACAACGCTGACATTCAATTAGCAGACAAAAACGGCAAAACAGCTCTTCATTTTGCAATACACGAAAATCATGAGAGTGTAGTAGAACTCCTACTTAAAAGAGGTACCAGTGTTGACGCAACTAACAATGGCGGTAGTACAGCTTTACATATAGCGGCTCTCAAAAATCTACCGTCGACGTTAGTAATTTTATTAAATTACAATGCTGACATTCACTTAGCAGATAAGAAAGGTTACACAGCTCTACATTTTGCAATACACGAAAATCACAAAAGTGTAGTAGAACTTCTACTTGAAAGAGATGCCAATGCAAACGTAACTAACAATAATTTTAGAAAGGCATACTGAATTTCTATGTTTACAGAAAATATCTTCGAGGGTCAAGGTAATTAAGACCGTCAATAATTCCAATTTCCCTGTGCTGCAACCCAAAAACCCTCGTCGATGATTCCGGAATACCATGCAGGTTTACAATAAATTACCAATCTTTATTAAATTATAAAGGACACTTAGTATGCTAATTTGCAGGCGTCGATTGTATTCTTTTCTTGTTAGTCATGAACCACTATACACTAAATGATTATTTAAATTTGTAATATATTGTATATAATAATATGTGAATATGTATATTCCATTGTTTCTGTTGACTTTTTCATGTATTAACTTGAATTATATGAAATAAACTGTAATACTATTATTATTATTATTACTTAAAACCCTGAACATGAACTTCTGCTAATCATGCTATTATGAGTCTCCCTTCTTAGCACAGATTGAAGGTGCATTCCCCAGAACTTGACTGAATCAGCTTGCGAATCTACAATTTTACTTAAAGAGAATCTCATTATTACCGTTCTGGTGGCATTTAAAGTCAACCCATTCACGCCAAGCCATTGCTCAGCTCTGGATAGCATAGCTCGTCCCTCTCCGATCACACTCTTTAAGAGCCTACGACATTTCTGACAGTATCAGATTGTTACTAGTTTAAATCCAATTGGCCCTCTGAGAACGCGTTGTTGTATATTTTCTTGTAGGTAGTCATATAAACGGTGATATAACACGTACTTAATTTTAAAACTTACGGATTACTAGTTAGATACTGAGATACTAGATGAAAAAATTGTCTGTTTTTTGTTCTTCAGCTTTAAAATGCCTGATCCTAGTTTAGAGCGGTGTATTAATATTAAATTGGAAATGCGTTATTGCAAACATTTATTTTAAATGGCATATAATATTATATAAACGCTATGCAAAAGTCGCTTATTTTTCAATGGTAGAGGAAAGTTAAATATGAGAGAGAATGTAGCGAATGACTCCAGAAGCAGACTGCTAAAAGCAACAATAGTAAAGAGATTAATAGCCGAAGAATTGCACTTTAATGAGCAAGCATTTAAGCAATTTTTAACTGAAAAATTAACTTAACAATTTTCGAGAGTAATTAATGGCATTTTCGTTTGAGTTAGAAATAATGCGTTAAACAATTCAATGTAAATTCCTGAATTCACCAGGTTCGAAAAGTACGTGATCTTCATAGTTTGAGAGCACGTTTCTTGGATTGCAAGGTAATAGTCCACCAAAAATGTATGTCAATCATCAATGCAATTTATCATAGAAATACGTAAGGAGTTACAAAATTTTATTATGAAAAAAACGCGAATTATGAAGTCACAATGCATTATGATTTGATAATCCACTTCAAAAACCTTCGAACTCAACTACAAAATTAATTCATTTTCTATACCATAAGATAGTCGACAGATCTAACTTCATTTTGAAGAGGAATCGAACGATTTGGCTGATTCATCGAAATTTTATGGAAAATATAAACGCCTGTGACATACCGTTTAAACGTGAGGTAAACAATCCTTTTATGAAGCGACTAATACTAGGTGATGAAACGTAGATTTTTACAACAATGTCGAATGAAAACGGTCTTGCTCCCGAACTCAAGTTTCGTCTTAAACGTTATCGAAAATAGACATAACAGATGGCGCAAAAGTAATGTTATTATTTGAACTGGCTGCCATTTTGCTATAAATGGAAAAAAAGTGCTCTGTTTTCATAGAAAGTTTATTTGAAAATGTAAAATTGATGACAGTCATTGGAAAAAATTATATCGCTCAAATGGCCACAACCCGAGTTCATGCATAATTGCATAATTGCGCAAAATATTGCACTCCTTTTACGGAATTTTCGATTGTTGCTCGCAAAATATCTGGCACCAAATTGGCGATTTCTTCTTCAATGTTATCTTTCGCGACTTGCAAGATTCGTGGTTTGTTGTGGTAAACGTGAGATTTTGAAAAGTCCCAAAGGAAGAAGTCTGGTGCTGTTAGATCTGGAGATCTGGATGGCCAGTTCAAATCTCCAAAACGGGAGGTCGCTCGACCTGGAAGTTGGTGTTTTAAAATCTCCATCGTTGCCCGAGCTGCGTGAGCGGTTGCTCCATCCAGTTGAAACTAATAATAATCGAGACCCAATGCAGCAACTTGCAGCAAAAGGACTCATTTAGCATCCACCTATAACCCTCACCATTTACGGTTACGGTCGTGCCATCAGCGTCTTCAAGAAGATAAGGTCCAGTCACTTTGAGGAGATGCAATGGCTCTTCATGTATTTCATATGACTTCTTTGTGCCCCAGAAACGCAAATTTTGTTGGTTAGCAAAACCACTTAAGTGACTGTTAAACTTGGTGCAGGCCTCTTCCTGCACCAAGTTTAACAGAGTATGGTAGTAAGTTAACCTTGTCCGACGGCCAGCAGGCCTAAACGTCTGCTGATGCCTAATTGTGTACATCGTCATCTCGTTGATGTTTGTGGATTCCATCTGACAGAGGCAGCGATGTTCTCGGTTGAACGAGCAATACGAGGCCGTCCTCTTCTTACGGCATCTGTAGTGGACCCAGTTTGGACGAGGCGCTCAGCCAAACGCTTAATTGTTCGAGCACATGGAACACGACGACGAATAAAACGATGACGAAATTCACGCTGCGCTAAAACAACAGAGTGAAAATTCGTCAAATAAGCGGTAACAATAATTCCACGTTGTTGAGGTGTGTATCGCTCCATGGCTTGCTGACAACTAATTCTCTATATATTTACATCATAAACGTCAAAGCGCAGTGACATTTAGCCCCATCTACGAAAATAGCAGCCAATTCAAATTATGACATTACTTTTACGCCACTTGTAAGATCAGAGGAAGGTTATGCTGAGCTGTGATATAGCAAAATTATAGAAGTAGATATATTAAAAAAATTTAATTTAAATTTAACCGCTAAAGTGTGCTAAAATGTGTGTCTGAATCATAGTTATCTGATGACACAGGTAGCTCGGACTATTTTCCACCCTCATACACAAGTTTTAGATTGAACGGAAGCTATAACAAGGTTGACTATCAGCACGGTGTCGGACTTCCTTTTTAGCACAGTAATAATTTCTCTATTTCAAAATTAAATGTTCCTGAATCAATTAAAGATTTTTTATTTATCGATGTTATTTGTTGTAGAAACAAGGAAATTAGGGCGGAGCTAAAGTCAATTGAAGAATTAATGAAACAGCAACAATTGGCAAAAGAACTTAGAAACACAAATCCAACATACATGAATGTAACACATTACAAAATGGTTTAATTTTTCAAAATATCTGAAGATGGAGCCTGTGATTGATTAACTTAATCACTGAAGGTTTTATATAACTCCTTTTCAAATTAACTTTCGTATTCTATAGACGTATTTCGACAACTAAGTTGTCATCATCAGCAGATAATTAAACACTGTCGCACCTGGAAAACTACATCAAAATACCCGTACGAAACAAGTTCCGCAGACGATCTGTATCGTTGAAAGCCAAAACGCACACTGTCACAGTGTGCGGGTATTTTACCGTAGTTTTCCAGGTGCAACACTGTCTAATTATCTGCTGATGATGACAGCTTTGTTGGCGAAATACGTATACAGAATACGAAAATTAATGTGGGAAGGGGCTATATATCAACCTTCAATGATTAAAATATCTAAAGATAACATTTTAGATATCAATTTATGTTCTATAATATAGTTCTAAATAGTAATTGTAAAGAATTTTGTTTATATTTCATAATTATTATGGTTTTAAGTTCAGTTGTGACAGTCGCTTTAGAAAGAAAGTATGTAAGAGAGCTTTTTCAAGAGAACGTCAACCTCATATCACCAAGTCAGTCCGGTGTCTAAAGACATTCCCAATGTTTTTACAGACCTCGCGTTTGCGGAAGTTTTATTTCATTAGGATGTAGAAGCTAGTTGGACAGTTTTGGTTTCATTGACAATCAACTTATTTGCTGAGAACCATGCCATAGCTGCCGATAGTATTTTATGAGCTCTTACTTGAAGTCGTTCGTCGTTAATCATTGTATAGTTTATTAATTTATTTCTAATTTTTGACGGACCATTCCTGTTCTTTCATAGGTTTATTTCAAATTAAGCAGTACACTTGCCCTCCGTCCCACAACTTCTTTCAGAAGACCCAATCATTTAGAGATTCTTCCTCCTCTAACCACACCCGATTGAAACTCATTCAATTCGAGAGCCCGTATGGGCACACGAGCGTTCATATTTACCTAAAGTCGTACATGTAGTGTTCGCACATAATCAGATTTTAATATTCAACATAGTTGCCTTCAAGGGCGATACACCGATTATAGCGTTCTTCCAACTTTTCGATACCATTTTTGTAGTACAAATTGTCTTTAGCCTCGAAATAGGCCTCAGTTTCGGCGATCACCTCCTCAGCATTCTCTTGAGGTCTACAAACAGTAAATAGTCGCTGGGGCCACATCTGGAGAGTACGGTGGATGGGGAAGTAATTCGAAACCCAATTCACTTAATTTGGCCATTATTTTCATTGATTTGTGACACGGTGCATTGTCTTGGTGAAACATCAACTTCTTCTTCTTCATATGGGGCCGTTTTTTTGCGATTTCGTTCTTCAAACGGTCCAATAACGCTGTATAATAGTCGCTCTTGATGGACTGGCCCTTTTTAAGATAATCTATGAAAATTATTCCAAGCGCATCCCAAAAAACTGACGCCATAACTTTTCCAGCTGACTGTTGCGTCTTTCCACGCTTTGGAGCCGGTTCATCGCGTGCAGTCCGCTCGGCTGACTGTCGATTGGACTCTCGAGTGTAGTGATGAATCCATGTTTCATCCATTGTCACATATCGACGCAAAAACTCGGTTTTATTACGATTTAACAGCTTCAAACACAGCTCAGAATCATCAACTCGTTGTTGTTTTTGATCGAATGTGAGCTCGCGCGACACCCATTTTGCACAGAGCTTCCGCATGCCCAAATATTCATGCACGATGTGTCCAATACGTTCCTTTAATATCTTTAGGATGTCAGCTATCTCGATCAACTTTACTTTACGATCATTTAAAATGATTTTGCGAATTTTTTTGATGTTTTCGTCAGTGACAGCCTCTTTTGGTCGTCCACTGCGTTCGCCGTCTTCGGCGCTCATTTCATCACGTTTAAACTTACCATACCAATCAATTATGGTTGATTTTCCTGGCGCAGAGTCCGGAAACTCCTCATCAAGCCATGCTTTTGCTTCAACGGTATTTTTTCCCTTCAAAAAGCAGTACTTTATCAGCACACGAAATTCTTTATTTTCCATTTTTTTAAATAACAAAAGTAGCTTCACTCTTAACGCAATATCTCAGTAATTAATGGTCGGATTGCTGTCAAATTTTGACACGTTTCGTTTGAAGGTTAGTACTACCTTAAAAACATATGGATTTAATAATAGTAACGCCATCTATGTGTCAGACCGGGGACTTTTCAGCCGACCTGGTACTTAGTCCAGGTATATCCACACACACATGCAAGTACGCCCGTGTGTGTATTTATCGATATCAACTTCCTACTAATCCTTGTATGTACATCGACAGTTTCTTTACCTAATTTACTTTTTACAGCACTTTGCAATTGATTGTAATTTCCCTTTTATCTATCTTTATCGCTTATTAGTTGTTTTTATTATTCCATTAATTATCCCAAATACTTGGGATTGACTCTTAACCGCAGATTTACATTTAGGCACTATCTTGCAAACGTGCTCGGAAAACTCAGAACAAAGAACAATATAATCAAAAAACTTGCCTCCCCAAGCTGGAGCGCCAACGCAACTACATGACGAACCACAACGCTCGACTTACAAGGGAACACAGGCAAGTGCCCTCATCGATTTAAATGAATCTTCTTGGGTTTATAGACTGATGTAGTGTAAGAACAACGGTAACTTTTTTTGCTGCCCAATCGCCCGTTTTCGAGAGGTGAAGCCCTCTATCGGCAACACAACCCTTCGCTATTTGCTTTAATATCGCCAAAACGGTAACACATATCAGAAAAAGTTAGGATGAATATTTCACTACTTTAATAATGCTAACCCCTTATTTTAAATTTGAAAAGTTTCATTTGCTTAAAAAATACTAAAGGTTATGCACAATTTATTCATGTAAATGGTGTTTCAAATTGCGCGGTTTTTTTTAAGAATAAATAAAATATAGATGGCGCACTGAATTTGTCTGGGTATGTGGGCATTTAAAAAGCGTGATGTATGATATTTATAAAAATGGCTTCGTACACGGTACAACAACGCGTTCAAATTGTTAAATTATTTTATGAAAATCAGCGTTCTGTGAAAAGAGTTTTTAGAAAATTACGTGAATTTTATGGTTTACATAATCGTCCATCTGAAAGCACTCTTGGTCGAATTATTAAAAAATTTCAAGAGACCGGTTTCGTGGAACATCAAAAAAGTGAAAAATACAGTCATAGTGGTCGTTCGTAAGAAAATATCGGTTTGGTTCGTGAAAGTGTTGTTGAAGATCCTAAAATGCCTTAGTGGAACAACAACATGGCGTATTTTACACAAGGATTTGGCTCTGAAGGCATATAAGGTTCAAATAGCACAGGAATTGAAGCCACTAGATCATTTAAAACATCGTTTATTTGTCAATTTCATCAATGAACAATCAGCTGATTTTCGAACTTGATGGCTATGTTAATAAACAAAATTGCCATATCTGGGTTGAGGAAAATCCACGAATTATTCATGAGAAACCTATGCATCCTAAACGAGTTACTATTTGGTGTGCATTATGGTCAGGTGTTGTAATTGGACCTTACTTCTTTGAAAATGCTGCTGGTGAAGCTGTAATTGTCAATGGTGATCGATATCGTCGGATGATAACCGAATTTTTGTGGCCTGAATTAATGAATATTGATCTAGAGGATATGTGGTTTCAATAGGATGGCACTAGACCCCACTCTGCACGCGAAGCAATTGATTTATTGAGAGAAAAACTTCCTGGACGTGTAACCTCAAGAAACGGTGATGTTAATTGGCCACCAAGATCATGTGATTTGACACCGTTAGACTATTTTCTTAGGGGTTATGTGAAAAGTCAGGTTTATAAAAACAATCCACAATCAATTGTTGCTTTAAAAGATGAAATTATTCGTGTCATTGGTGAGATAGAGCCGCAATTATGTCAAAATGTCATTGAAAATTTTAACAAAAGAGTGGACGTCTGTGGAGCTGCAAGAGGAGGCCTTTGGCAGATATCATTTTTCGCATATAAATGTCATAACTGATACTTGATAACTGATTACCAATAAAAAGATTTTGAAAGTGAATGCAAATTATGTGTTTTATTTATTCTTTAAAAAAACCGCGAAATTTGAAACACCCTTTATTTACAATTAACCACTAATTCTGCAATGTATGTACAATGATAACGAAAGCAATATTGCTTGATATTTACAATACCAGTGATACATAATCCTACTCGCTATTACATAACAGGACTGCATTTGAAAAAGAGATCAAAGATCGGATGAAATGACGAAAATAGACACTTATTGTCACTTATGTGAAAAAAATCATAATGTAAGTAATTTGCTTATCTAAATATCATAATATCTCTAATCTTGTAGATCATTCATGCATTAAATGTATTATATATTTCTGGAGGTATTAAATTTCAAATCGTACATCGTTATGAGATCGCTATAAGATATTTCTGGCAAGCGAAAACTAATTTACAGGGATAAACAAATGCCTTTGGTGCTCACCTATACTTATTTATCATCCGTGGTATTAATAAGCAGTGCAGATTATATGATTCCTATTGTATTTAAATTGTAGATTAATTGTAAGTATTTGCATATCTTATATAGAGCCTTTTCGCCTTTCCAAATGCATATACAAAGGGTACTAGGAAAGTTTTGCAATACAGCTTTGTTTATTTAATTTCTTCAAAGTAATTTCCTGTGCACTCAATACACCTCTCCATCCTACGAAACCAATCTTTAAACCAGCTCTGCCAAGTTTCAATAGGGAGTAAAGCACACCGCCTCACTTTTAGCTTCATTTTCACATACGGGAACAGTGCAAAGTCGCAGGACACAAGATCTGGACTGTAGGGAGGGTGCTCGAGAAGTTTCATTCCTGTCGTGATCAAATATTCAATGCAGGCTATGGCGCGGTGAGCTGGAGTATTATCGTGATGGAGGAAACAGATGTCCATTCTTGACTTCTTCATAGAGCCAACGACTATCACAAATATCACAAAATTATATCTAATGATAACTTAGTAATCCATGAAAATATTTCCTTAACGAGGGACGTACACGTTTGAAATCGAGACAACCCCCCCTAAAACAATCAGTGTCTTGGCAAACAACTACAATTCTGTTAAGAAATGGACTGAGATATGGAGGTCCTCTGTAGAGCAAGATTATATTGACACCGTGTAGTTTGTGTCAATATAATCTTGCTCTACAGAGGACCTTCATATCTCAGTCCATTTCTTCACAGAGCAAGACTATATTGACACCAACTACACCGCTCTGTATGGATGAAGTTGAATCGCATTTGCATAAAACACGGTAAATGTGCTGATGCCTGATATCGATGGAGTAGAACAGAGTCTCTGAGTTGTGACTTTGGATTCCCAAGACACACGATCCAGCATATAATCACGGACTGTCCACGCGCTTATCTGCAAGACCCTCAGGACTCTCTACAATATACTTCATCCGCAGTTGAATGGTTGCACAATTTAAAAGTTTATGTTAGTTTATCTGTCTTAGAAATGCTTCTTTACAAGCTGTATCTTATTGTAAAGAATCTATAAATTAAATAAATAAATAATAAATTAATACATTCAAAGCTTTTAGATGTCTTTTATTTGAATTATTGAATAAATTGTCCTTTGTTTTATTTCCGCTAATAATCTTTGCGTCAGCTTGGCACACGTCCTGGACTTCTTGATGTCCATAATAAATTATTGGGTTGGCAACTAAGTACTTTCGGTTTTGTAGTATAAAATAAAACACTTTTTTTTAAACAAAGAATAGTTTTTAATCAATTATATATTTTCCATTTTGCTCAATGACCTTTTGTCATCTTTCTTTCAGCTGCATGATTCCGCGCTCATAAAATTTCTGGTCCTTATCAGCAAAAAACTGAACCAGGTGCGAATGAAGGTCATCGTCATTTGTGAAAGTTTTACCATTCAAAGAATTCTGCAAACTTCGAAATAAATGGTAATCAGATGGTGCTAAATCAGGGCTGTATGAGGGATGTGGCATCACTTCCCAGTCAAGCTCCAAAAGTTTCCCACGAGTTTCCAAAGATGTGTGAGGCCTTGCATTATCTTGGTTGAAAACTACACCTTTCCGATTTGACAATTCTGGCCGATTTTCTTTGATTGCTTCATCCAGTTTTATTAATTGTTAACAGTAAATATCAGAATTGATCGTTTGGTTCCTTAGAAGCAAGCTCAAAAAACACAACACCTTTGTAAGCCCACCAAACTGACAGCATGATCTTTTTTGGATGCAATTCAGCTTTCGATGTGGTTTGAGCTGGTTTATCGTGTTTGCTCCATGATCGTTTTCGAACTATGTTACTGTACAGGACCCATTTTTCATCACCAGTGATGATTCTTTTTAAGAAAGGGTCGGTTTCATTTCGTCTAAGGTGCATATCGCAAAAGTTGATTCTTTGTGTTAAATGAATTTCTTTCAATTCGTGAGGTACCCAAATATCAAGCTTCTTAACTAGCCCAAGACATTTTAAATGTTTTTCAATTGTTGTGTGCGATACATGTAGCCTCTCCGCAACATCTCGGACAGTTATATGACGATCCTCTTCAATTATGACTTTGATTTGGTCATCATCAACTTCAATAGGCCGACCAGAACGTTACTCATCTTTGAGGGAAAAATCTCCAGAACGGAATTTTTTATACCAATTCTGACACGTGCGCTCTGTTAAGCAATTACCACCATAAACTTCACATATCTTTTTGTGAGTCGCAGCAGCTTTCTTTCCTTTACGGAAAAAAAATAGTAAAATATGTCGAAAATGTTCGTTTCTGCACTCCATTTAAAATTAACCCACAACTAATAGCTTTAATAAAAATCACGTACTACTTGCTTCTGAAGCTACGTCAATGTGACTAGTATCACGCGACAAACGGTAAAGTACAGCACTAACATACGTTATACAAAAAATGAAGCAACGCTCTCTATCAGTAAAAACCGAAAGTACTTAGTTGCCAACCCAATACTTAATTATTCACACTTCGTTATTATTGCAACGCTATATCTACCCGGAAACTCAATAGTTTCCATTCTCATAATTATTATATTGATATAGTAGTATTTGTTATGAGCAAAGGTGAATAATAAATGACAAGAAGAACGAAGAAAAAATACGTCATGATTTTTCAGACATATTTCACTCGTCTAAAGGTAATTTGTTAATGTTTTAATAGATTTATTTCATTTTTTAATAAATAAAATTTTATTTATCTTTAATAAATCACGAAACTTCTTAGAGAAACTTTCCAGACTTTTATAAAAATACGATCTTGTGGTTTTCTAATCCCTCGACAACGAGTACGCCCGGTCGGCCTGGAAGGCAAGTCTTATTAAACTAATTACAATAATCTGTTGAGTGTATGCGGGAAAATGCATCCTCTCCTTACTATTTCCTGATGGGAAAAGTTTCCCATTTTCAATCAAATCTCTCTTGCGTTTTTATTTCATTCGAATTGTCTTCACGTTTTCCCATTGTTCCGAATTTATCACTGTACTCACAACGCTCAGAGAAACTTTTTTAAATTCTTAAAACGTCATAAAACATATAAAATAATTAAATATATAAAAAATATTTGGAACTCTCAGAAAACATTCATAAAGTACCAGACTAAGTATTTTTCATTCGAAAATTCCTAACTCACAAACATCGACTTTTAATAATAATTTTCGTGCTTAGATTGAACCATGTTTATGTTAAAAGACAATTTAAAACCACGTATGACAAATTATTATAGATATTTCAGCCCATTCTAGCATGCTTAAACATTCTCAAAATATTCATATCAACATTACCACACACGCAATACATTTTTTCGAATAATATCAATTTTTTAGTTTATTATTCTATAAAACGAAACCGAAATCTGTCTGTGTATTTCCGATTAAGATAAATGTGTAGATATGATAAGAAATTGATGGAAGGTTTTTAAGCAGTAAACGATTGCTAATTTCGTCGTGTAGATTAAAATAAGAATTTAAAAAGGTGATACGTGAAGTTAAAGAGTTGCGTTTCTGAGACAACGCTTTGTAGTGCCTTAACTCAGTTATTTCACTGTATGTATGTAATGGAGATACGGATTTGATCAAAAATAAGTAAGTGAAGTGCAATCTAATCTAAGAAATTTCTTTTTAATCCGTGAGTACACAATAATGAATCCATTTATCTAAATATGTACAGCGCCTGGCTAGGACAATAGCGCCACCTGCAAATATAACACTTTTTCCTTGTATAGCAAAACAAAATAGTTTACCGACCAATATTTATTGTAAGTAATACAGAAGTAATTGTTTCTCCCTATCACTACTCGTATCTTTTGGAGATATTGGGTTGGCAACTAAGTACTTTCGGTTTTTACTGATAGAGAGCGTTGCTTTATTTTTTGTATGTTAGTGCTGTACTTTACCGTTTGTCGCGTCATACTAGTCACATTGACGTAACTTCAGAAGCAAGTAGTACGTGATTTTTATTAAAGCTATTAGTTGTGGGTTAATTTTAAATGGAGTGCAGAAACGAACATTTTCGACATATTTTACTATTTTATTTCCGTAAAGGAAAGAAAGCTGCTGCGGCTCACAAAAAGATATGTGAAGTTTATGGTGCTAATTGCTTAACAGAGCGCACGTGTCAGAATTGGTATAAAAAATTCCGTTCTGGAGATTTTTCCCTCAAAGATGAGCAACGTTCTGGTCGGCCTACTGAAGTTGATGATGACCAAATCAAAGTCATAATTGAAGAGGATCGTCATATAACTGTTCAAGAGGTTGCGGAGAGGCTACATGTATCGCACACAACAATTGAAAAACATTTAAAATGTCTTGGGCTAGTTAAGAAGCTTGATATTTGGGTATCTCACGAATTGAAAGAAAATCATTTAACACAAAGAATCAACTTTTGCGATATGCACCTTAGACGAAATGAAACCGACCCTTTCTTAAAAAGAATCATCACTGGTGATGAAAAATGAGTCCTGTACAGTAACATAGTTCGAAAACGATCATGGAGCAAACACGATAAACCAGCTCAAACCTCATCGAAAGCAGAATTGCATCCAAAAAAGATCATGCTGTCAGTTTGGTGGGATTACAAAGGTGTTGTGTTTTTTGAGCTGCTTCCAAGGAACCAAACGATCAATTCTGATGTTTACTGTGTCAACAATTAATAAAACTGGATGAAGCAATCAAAGAAAAACGGCCAGAATTGTCAAATCGGAAAGATGTAGTTTTCCACCAAGATAATGCAAGGCCTCACACATCTTTAGCAACTCGTGGGAAACTATTGGAGCTTGGCTGGGAAGTGATGCCACATCCCCCATACTGCCCTGATCTAGCACCATCTGATTACCATTTATTTCGAAGTTTGCAGAATTCTTTGAATGGTAAAACTTTCACAAATGACGATGACCTTCACTCGCACCTGGTTCAGTTTTTTGCTGATAAGGACCAGAAATTTTATGAGCGCGGAATTATGCAGCTGAAAGAAAGATGCTAATATATAATTGATTAAAAACTATTCTTTGTTTAAAAAAAAAGTGTTTTATTTTATACTACAAAACCGAAAGTACTTAGTTGCCAACTCAATACTTTACAATGCGATAATTTCACTACACATCTCCGACATTCAATTCTTGAGCAGTGGTATTTTTTCTTGAATAGACTACCGGTTTTAATACGGGAGAATGTCCCAGTCATGGAAGCACTGGCAAATTGACGCACTTCAAAAAATTTGTGACATATTTTGTCTGATTGAACCAGATTATGATAGATGGATGTGTTAAAATTTTCACAGCACAGACTTCACTATATTGTTGAGAACTTCGTTGTCTCATAAACAGAGCCCTTCAATTACCCTCTTACTTACTCTTTCGTCAGTGTACAGAATCTAAAAGTTCAAAAATTACACCAGATTTTTAGTAAAAAAGCCTTTTTCTATTAATTAACAAATGTGTACGTCCATAGCGTCTTTCTACAATACTCTATTGTGTAGTTTTCGTATAAATTTGCCCATAGAAAATGAGTTTTCCCTTTCGTCAGTGAGCACAATCAAGAAGTTCAAAAAACACCAGATTTTTAGTAAAAAAAGGTTTTAGTAAAGAAAGTTTTTTTATTAATTAATAAATATATACGCCCTTTCTTTAAAATGCCTTTCTCCAGTACTCTATAGTGTAATTTTCGTAAAATACTTGCCCATCGAAAACGAGCTTTCTTCTTTGCAACCGTTACCTTTGATCTTTCAATTACATCTGCATTTTAATTCATCTCCGTAAAAGCACCTGCGACTTGTTTACGTTGTTAATTCGTACCCTTTTTCAGAGAAAATTTGTTTTGATACTGCAACTTGATCGCCTACGATTTTCCTTCTCTAATTTTACAATATATCGATCGAAAGTCGTAGTTATTCTTTTTGTGCCACAAAACGAGCGTCCGGTAGTTTTTCTTTGATTAAAGCATCAATACGTTGCACTTTTCGCCAAGAAATTTCTTCTATATGTTGAAGTTCTTTTTATCTGTACGCAAAAAAAGTGGAAATACCAATTTTACTTTCACTAGATGTGGTTTTCGCTCGATACATGTTGTTTAATCGTGTCGCAAATAAAAACAAATAAAGTCACAATTTAAAGTAAAAAAAAAACTACAAATCGTCACACAGGAACATACACTGAAATGCAATTCAGTGTTAGATACTGAATTATTACAAATAACTACTTGGTTTTTGAAATAGAGGATTAATGATTATTATTATTATTAACGATGGCAGGTACAAAGCCATTCCGGAAATCTCAATTTTTCTATAGAAATAAATACGCATAAAATATACTATATAAACATTAGACAGCCATATCTTTGTGTTCACTAACATATTTAATTATTGATATGAAAATAACGTATCGCCAGAGTTATTAACAAGAGTACACGGGCAAAATTGAAATTCACATTTCGATGAAACTTTAACAACTGAGAAAGTACTTCCGTATAGGAATGCTTTATTTCTTAATAGAAGTGTATAATTTTCATATACAGAGTGTTATAATTTAATGTTCGATTTCATGACTCGCTGAATCACATTAATACTTACCTCACGTCGCTTTCTTGGTAAACTTTATCGCCATATAATCTCTTTTTGCAATTATTTCATTTTTTTTTGGAATGTCTGTAGCCGGAACTACATAGAATTCGAGCATGCTCGTTTTAGAAATTCAAATTCAGGTCAAGAGTTGCAAAGGCATGTCACACGGTACGTACAAAGCTGGGTGCAGACACATTAAAATGGACTGCACGGAAGTTATTTAATTATTTTCTTTTTCTGAAAATGATTCACTTTAAAACGCATCCCATAAAATTCTCTAGTCCACAACATATCCTCAAATAGCTACTAAAAAACCCTTACCACACTAACGCTTGTATCCTAGCTACGTATTTCAACAATTAAAAGAAATATAGCGCTAAAACGTAGACTCAGAGTAAGGCTACATTACTACATGCGTTTCCCTACTACTGAAGATGATATACAGGATACAAATACTACTGTGAAAAGGGTTTTTTTTTTGTTTGAGTATTTATTCAAGTCCCCAACTTAATTTGATCCACAACGTATTGTACTTCTTTTCAGGTAAACACAAAATTTTTCAAAGATGCAGCAGAGACATGGCACAAAAGATGTTGGTATGGAATATCAGTTCAAGGTTATCACCTTTGTTGCCGCTTCCCTACTAAACAACACTGATGTTCAGGATTTTATCATATTTTCAAACGCCGACAGTATACCCGGTTTCGATGACTTAATCGTCAAAGTTTGGTTTAAAACGAAGGAACAACCTCATGTCTATTTAGGACAAGTGAAGCACAGACACAGTAAAATAAATTTTGACAGTGAGAAACACAAACTGGCAGACTATGAAGAATTTATAGACAAAATTATTCAGGAGAAGGATCAAGTTAATATCTTAAATGATGTTCCCAACGACAATATAGAGTTTTGGTTTTATTCAAACAACTTTGTTAATAAGACTGCTAAAATTAATCGAAAGAACCAAGGATGTGAGCCAATTCTTTGCAATATTGTGCCAAATCGAGAATACTTATCGATTATGAAATTTGAAAAGCCTGCGGGATGTTTCAAACTTGTTCCTAAGGATTCGGGTGAAACCAACCACTTTCTCGATAGATTTCATTTGCTTCTAAATCAATCAAACAATTCGAAAATAGATTATGACATTCTACACCTTTTGGAACTCTCCAAGGCGTCTGCTGAGAAAATTATTAAATACGTGGACAAATTTCTAAACATACCGAAAACAACTGGTTTGACCAAAGCCATTTTCGAAACCGAAGTATTAAACATACAATTATCTAATTTCATTGTTAAACCTACGATGGTAAGTGAAATGAACGTAGAACAAGCTCGCATTTGGAATACAATCACTTCAACTCATGACGTTACAATAATTGACGACGTATCTGATGTGGAAAGCTGTCTGTTTGGATGTTTCGTGCAGCATATTAATGACATTTACAGTTGCCAATTTAAGTGGAACGATTGTATACACGACAAGGGAAGATTAGCCAAAAATTTCGACATCCAAAATTTTGTCGATCGTTCTAAACTACAATAAATGCGGTACTGGTTAACGGCACCTGACACTATTGACGCTCTAATTCTGGAGATGTGGAAGTACGATGACTTACCCCTAATATTAAAACCGAATTGTGATCTATCAATTTTGTTTAAGTACAAACATTTACAAAAGAAATTTATAGTTATAGGAGAATGTAGAAAGATACGCAGTGAATTAAGTTCTTATTGCTTAAGCATTTTTACGGATGTCTCAAACATTTACTCCCTCCAATTGAAAGACGATCTTCTTAGAAACATCATAGTGTCTTTGCAAGGCAGAAATCCTGCAAATCTTAACGATATCATTGCTGATGATGAAAATTGTATGCAACAACTCAATTGTTGTAATATATTAGACCTCATGAAGAAAAGGAAAATCTGTCTTAAAGAAGAGTGCTTTGAAGAAACGGAATTGATGATATTTATTGTTATTGATGACTCGAATTTCGAAATTTTTAAAACAGAAGACTTAGCAAGCAAAGGCAATAAAAATATTTTAATCCGAAGTAATTGTGAGCAAGTCGACAGGTATATTAATGAAATCAAATCACAAAAACAGTTTGATAATTATACAATACATGTTCTACGACAAATGAATTGTAAATTGGAATACGTAAGTGGCAAAAGTGTGAAAGTCAGGGACTTCTTTGTTGATCAAGATGGACAATACATATACACAACTGAGAATCACGAGGCTATTCCAGTAATTGGGAGAAGACTTGGTCTTAAAAATGAAGAGTGGATTAGTAGACACTTACGTAAAGCGGCAGTAAACATAACGTTATTCGATAGAAACGCAAAAATAATCTGTCTTGTTTACGGAGACATAAAATCTTTGAAGTACGATGTTAAATGTACCATAGATGAATGCACCAAATTCAATCTAGAGGCAGCTTCGAATATAAAGGAACCCGTAGTAATCGCAATTAAAGAACAATCAGTGGAAGAATACTGGACAAGACTGTGCTCAGGTAATCATCAAATCATTCTTCTGAGAGCGATAAATGGCTGTTTAGAATTGATTAAATATAAAAACTTTCGCAATCTCAGCAAGTACATCTACTATAGTCGTGAAACTTTTATTGAAGACGATTTTTTTAAAGAAGTCACCAGCAATTTAATCGTCATAAGTGGAGAACCAGGCATGGGAAAGTCCCATTTGCTACACAAGTTGTCTGAGATATGTAATGAACGGGATTACGCTCTTTTTTTGAATCTTGCAGACTATCGCCGCGATCTTCAGCAGTCTACCGAAGACCTTCTAAAAGATCCTTTAAATTTTATGTTTAAGAAACGTGAACAATCTAAATTTAGAAACTTTATCGAAAGTATTTATGTCTCCCATAAAAAGGCCGGAAGATTAACATTATTCTTAGATTCTTTCGATGAAATATTACCTTTCTATAAGAAGAAGGTATTAGATTTATTAGAGCGCGTCATAACCTCAAACATAAGGGTAATTGTTTGCTCCAGGTTAATTTCCGATAGCGTGCTTGTGAACAAGTTTGAAGTTCAACTTTTAAGAATCGACCCTATAAAGAGATTTGAATTAATGGAATACCTCAAGAAGAAAAATATTAGAAACATGAATTTAGAAAAAATACCAAACACATTTTTGGAGAATCCATTGTACTTAAAATTTTTAATTTTTCTTCATCAAGATGGTTCTGTGGATTTTGAACAAGTTAATGTGTTTGATTTATATCAAAAGTTCATGGCAAGAATAATCGAACGCTATTGCTACAAATATAATCAAGATTATAATCCGGAAATATCAATTTCTACAGAAAAGTTCCTCAAAAACCACAGACGGCTAGCACTTGTTGTGGTATTTGGAAAAGAAGTCGTTCTAGAGCACAGAATCATCAATAACTATGATGACCTGGAAGACGAGTTCAAATGTACAGACGTTAAATTAGGTATTGTGAAATACTTCAGTGAAGGATATCCAACTTTCGTTCATCAAACATTTGCCGAGTTTATGGCAATGGAATGGCTTGACAGAAATCTATTTCGAGAACCCTCTTTCAAAATAATTTATGAAAAAATGTACCGAGAATCCGATTCGAACGTTCGATATCTCTTCGACAGCATGGCTTGTAAAGAATTAGATATTCACATGGCGGTTTTAAACGATAATATGGACAACATAAGACGATTATGTTCGGAAGATGGAAATTCTTTAACGAAGGTGGATAAATGTGGAAGAACAGCTCTACATTTAGCATCTAGCTACTGTTTATCAACGGCGAAACCGCTGAAATACGAAATCGTCGAAGTAATAGTCAAACATATGTTGGAAAAGAGGTTGGACCTAAATAACAAAGATAATATTATGGATTGGAATTGGATTGATTGTCTCAACTTAAAAAACGTTGATATTATAGAAGCGGCATGTTATTTCAATCTACCTTCCATATTAGATGCTTGCTTAAGTTGTCAAGAAACGCAACTACAACATTATCTGGAGATTTGTTATAGAACGCATCTAGAACTAAGCTTCAAGCTATTTGAGAAAAGTGATACTTTGATGTACAATCGCTTTTGCGAAACTATGGAAATTTCAATGAAATGTAACCGTTTAGACATTGCTTGTCGCCTTATGGAATTAGGTTATCAAAAATACAAAAACAAGAATTTTTTCGTAATAAACGACATCGCGTCTAAACTCTCAAATATGTTTAAATTCTCTCTTCTGCACATAGCTTGCATGCAAAATAACAAAACCACATTAATGTCTTTATTGGAGCAAAATGCAAACATCAACGAAAGAGATGTTTTCGGGAGAATACCTTTGCATTATACCATATTGCGCGGTTCACTTGATATAGTAACCATATTAATCGATCATGCATCAGATATAAATGCTAATGATGAAGATGGCAATGCGCCTCTTCACTTCGCGTGCCGATTCGCAAATGTCGATATTGTCCGCTTATTGCTGGAAAAGGATGTTGATGTAACTAAGCCGAACAAAGACGGTGAAACCGCGTTGCATTTTGCTTTTTACAATTGGGAGGAGGAAACCGAAGATGCCTTAGCAGTAACTGAAATAATGGTGTCAAGATTGGGCGATATCATCGAAAATTCGAAAACTTCAAAGTCATTGCTGTGGATCGCTGCATACAAAGGTTTCGCAAAAATCATTCAACTGTTATTGACCAATGGCGCTTCTCTAATGAATCAATCTCTCTTGTGGATCGCAGCATATAAAGGTTTTACAAATATCGTGCAAATATTGCTGGATAACGGAGCTAATGTATTAGAACGGGAGCCTCATGGTGATACAGCTTTACATTGCGCCGCTTCCAAAGGACATATGGTAATATTCCAAAAGTTAATAAGGGCTAATAAAACCTTGCTATACATGCAAAACTGTTGGGGACAGACCGCCACCGATGTAGCTGTAGTAATGGAGAAGGTAGATATAATAAAGTGTTTGTTACAAAACAACGACAGTCTAACTGTATTCGATTCCGATGGAAATACTTTAGTACATGTAGTTGCTAGGTGTAGAAGAGCAAACATCTTGAAAATGCTTGTACGCGAAAAATATATAAAGATGATATAGCAAAACGTTTAAATCTAGAAAGCTTATTTTCGTTCAATGGAAATTTATGTAATTTAAACTTAAGAATACAAGATCCATGTAAATCAACAATATTAACACAAAGTAACTGATAAAAGGATGTAAACTTACCAATGTAAATACTATTTTTAATATTTTAATAAATTGTAAACTTGAGTTTCTAATGTTTATCTTTTTTTTGCATTTTTTTAAACTATGGTGCAATTGACACTTGAAGAGTCTTTAGTTTATAACAAAAATATTAAAAATAATGAGGAATCGAAGATTTAAACGCCGGAAAACCATCAACCACGCTGATTTGATAACAGTTTTAGCAGTTTTTTTTTACTATATGTGGGATGTCTTTTAAGTGTTTGCATAGTAGGACATAGAGGACACCACTAATCAAATGTCAGTACTAAAAATTAACCTCCATCTTTAGTTAATCCAAATCCAAAGTTTCAGTGCGATACGTGTAGTGTTGTAGCTACAAAGAACTGTTGTAGTTGACAAGTTAGTTGAAAAATGGAATTAAACCGAGAACATTTACGCGCAATAATGTTTCGTAAATTTCGAAGGCAGTTAACTCAACAAGAATGCCTCGCTGAGTTGGTTTTGGTTTTCAGCAATGAAGCAATACATCAGTCAACAATTTCTCGCTAGTATGGAGAATTCAAATGTGAACGAATTAGTCTTAGCAACGATCCAAGAGTAGGTTCACCAAAAACGGCAGTCACTCGGGAAAACGTCGATACTTTGTGCAAGATCATCAACGAAAATCGACATGCTCTTGCTCCTATTTAAAATTTTTGAATCTTCAGGTGACTGAAGTCAATTATTTTTAACATATCATTTCTTATAGTACTCGGGACAATTATTTTATTACCCTTAAATAATACGTTCCTATTAGGTGCGCAATTAAGTTCTCGCTGTTTTTTGATGAAAATGCAACGTTATTGTGAAAAAATGTTTACAAATGAATCATTCAAAATATTGCCCATCGCTAGCGACAACTTTTTCCCATCTTTCTGGCAGAGCTCGAATACCGTCACGGTAGAAATGTTCGTCTTTTGAGGCTATCCACGAATCAAGTCATTTCGAGATGTCTTCATATGAGCGGAACTGCTGATTAGCCAGACCATGTGCCATCGAACGGAATAAGTAATAATCGGACGGCGCAATATCTGGAGAATATGGTGGGTGGGGTAGGACCTCCCATTTGAGCGTTTCTAAGTAGGATCTAATGGGTTTGGCAAAGTGAAGCCGAGCGTTATCATGCTGTAGAATCACGTTTTCGTGCCTCTGCTCGTATTGTGGCCGCTTTTCGCGCAGTGCTCGGCTCAATCGCATCAATTGAGTTCGATACCGTTCCCCAGTGATGGTTTCGTTCCTTTTCAACAGCTTATAATAAATAACAACGCCCTGGTCCCACCAAATACACATCAAAACCTTCGCAGTGTGAATATTCGGCCGAACCGACGACATAGAAGCATGACCGGACAGTCCCCATGATTTTGTTCTCTTTGGGTTGCTGTAATGAATCCATTTTTCATCACCCGTAACGATGAAGAAAACCCTTCCTTTTTTGCCGCTGGAGCAGTTGCTCGCAGGCGAAAACACGGCGCTCAACGTCTCTTGGCTTCAAATCAATAGGAACCCAAGTTCCTTGTTTTTGAATCATTCAAAAACGCAAGCAATCGCTGGGAAGTGGCTTGGCGGGTAACTCCTAATGCTGGAGCAAGCTCTTTTTGCGTTAGGCACGGATCCTCAACGAGCAATGCCTCCAATTCAGCGTCTTCGAAGGTTTTTGGTCTTCCTTCACGCGAACGGTCGTCAACATCGAAATCACCGTCTTTGAAGCGACGGAACCAATCACGGCACGTTGTTTCACTTAGAGTAGCATCTCCGTAAACTTTATGGAGTTCTCGATGCACTTCAGCCGCCGTTTTCTTCGAATGAAAGAAGAAAAAGCAACACTTCCCGCAAATGACGATTATTTGGCACAAAATCAGACATTTTCACACAACCAAAAGTATATGACGCAAAAACAAAATCACCAATGTGTCAAAGCGGTTTGTTTACTACATGTCTAAGCTTGGTTCATGACGTTTTGGTTATGTCACAATCGACCAGCACTTACTACAGGAGCCATCTCTTGAAAAACAGCGAGAACTTAGTTGCGCACCTAATATTAACAACACGTTCATTTCTGTATTTATATTATTTTTTGATTTCTACATTTAACTCTTTTTCTTTTTCTGGTCAATCTAATTGAACCGATTGAAATAATTCTTCTAAAGTTTCGCCATTTTCTGTTTCTCCCTTAAATTCCTCAAATTTTTCAACTGATAATGATTGTGTTTTACATAAAATTTATATGAGATTCTACACTGTTCAACAAATAAAGAATATTCGAAAAAATAATAAAATAAATAAACAAATAATATGAGACACGCAAATATTTTTATATTGCAACTATAACGCTTTTAAATAAGAAACAGCATGTATTGACAGGTTTCAACTTGTACAGCGCTTGGGTGCAGCTGCCACTGCTTGAAGGCATAAAAGCGCGTATGTGAGCGGTCTCGACTACAGTTAGATCTTACCATTTTCCGTACCATAGCTAATTTTTTAACTGTAATTACGGGTAACAATGAGAGACAATACGATTTGACTCAAACACAGGCTTGGAGACCGATAGGTCAATTGGAAGGTGGATGGAGACAGCAAGCTGTTGCTGAAGCTTTTGCAGTTAACTAAAGTGTGATTTCGCGTTTGTGGAATCGGTTTTAGAAACTGGAGATGTTCAGAGAAGACGAGGACAAGGGCACCCAGCATCTACAACACCAAGAGATGATCGATGCATAACAGTATTTGCACGTAGAAATCGCACTCAAAACGCAACGCAGCTTAGAAGTGAGCTTGCTTCTGCTACGCGAATAATAGTATTGACTCAAACAATAAGAAATCGTCTTTGTAACGTTGACATGTATGCTCGAAGGCATTTAATATGCGTTCCACTAACTGCTCTGCATAAAAGGTAGCGAAGAATATGGACTGAGCAGCATAGAAATTGGAATCACGATGACTGGGCATAAGTATTGTTTTGTGACGAATCCAGATTCGCCTTAAATCCAGATAACAGGCGTATTTTAATTTGGCGTGAACCTAGAACACGTAATCAACCACAATTTATTCGAGAAAGGCCGCAATATGAACGTGGGAGTGTAATGGTAAGATAAGCGCAAGAGGCCATACCGACTTTTATGTGATATAGAATGGCAAGCTGACTGCTCAGAGGTATCTGGATGATATTTTGAGACCCTTTGTTCTTCCATATGCTGGCGCTATGGGTGAAAGATTAATTTTAATGGCTCATCCGTATCGAGTAAACAACGTGAATAACTGGATTGAACAATTGGGAATCAATAGATTGGATTAGCCAACAAATTCTCCTGATGGTAATCCTATCGAACATGCTTGGGATGCCTTAGGAAGACGCGTCGCAGTGTGTCATCGCCTACAATTCAAGAACTTTAAATTACTCTGGTAGAGGAATGGAATAATATTCATCAAGAATTTTT
Organism: Dermolepida albohirtum; assembly: GCA_031893035.1. Classification (NCBI taxonomy): domain Eukaryota; kingdom Metazoa; phylum Arthropoda; class Insecta; order Coleoptera; family Scarabaeidae; genus Dermolepida; species Dermolepida albohirtum. The sequence goes on along the minus strand of JAVIWB010006267.1, from coordinate 66,903 downwards.
TGATGTTCAGATTCAATCAATGCCGATGGGATGTGAAACCTTAATTGCCGTTCGTGGAGATCATACACATAATGAACAATAGATTTTTCGTCATTTCATCAATAAAACTTCTTACAAAGTCTCATCATTGTGTATTCATTTAACCCTAGAACGCACACCCGGGTACAAATGTATCCACTTGCAAGTTTGCAGTGCTCTAACTCAGAAACGACTAAAGCTAAGGCACAGAGATTTTGGATCTAGGAAATATAAAAGATTTTTAATCGTTTAAAGGTTATTTGAACCAATTTGGATCGGTGGCTTAGGAGCTACGAGCTTCCAAAGTCGACACCTACGTAAACACACACCCGGGATACGTTTGTACCACACCAGTTTATGTCAAAATAAAAGGCAACAAACAATTTTAAAGAATGTTTAAATTATATTATTTTATTTTAAAAATGAAAAGTACTAAATTATATATTATAAATATGAATTATTGTTGCATATTATGCAGTCGGTATTGATGATTGAATGGTCAAGACGCATTGGGTTCTTACATTTGCCTCACACCTTTCGGGTTTTTTTACGCCGTTTTGCTTCTTGGGCATAACATAAATAGCAGGAACCACTGATAGGTTTGAGCGTGCGGGCTACGGCAGATGTTGATGGTTCCGCGTTCAAAATTGATTCCAGCGGTCGGTTGAAATACGACTCAATCGCTGTTTTAGTCGAGAAATTTCGTGTGACTTGCCGATTTAGTGCACGTTCTTCAATAATTGGCATACATAATGCTTCAGCGAAGCTGCGAAGGAACTGTTTACGACTGTTTGATTTAGCAGGCAGCATGGGGTTGTTCATTTGATATACTATATACGCTGCAAGAGCCGTTATGTCCAACATGTTGAAAAATAATGACAATGGCCAAAGCTTCGTCTGTAGTTGTGTAGGATATTCGCTCAACATTTGGTCCATTTTATCGACGCCACCCGTGGCCATATTATAAAATTCAATGATTTGAGGCTTCCCACCCTCATTTATATCGCCGCCATAGTGCATTGACGAAAGAAGCGTCACTGATTTATTTTTTCGTGGAACGTAAAAGCACATCGTCATATTTTTTCTGAAGTCGAATAATGATGAACCAATTGGCCTGTCCTTGTGCGCCTTCATTTCCGCAGGAATATATTTTTTGTTTTTGCGCAAAGTTCCTTCGTTTATTAGGTTCCAGGTGAGAAGAAGTTCTGCGACTGGCAACGTCGTGAAAAAATTGTCCATTGTAATATTTCTTCCACTTCCTTTGAATCTGCTAGCCAAATCTTTCACAACTCGTTCCCCTTGGTTCGTTTCCCTTCCGGATTCTGCTTGGCCAGTATAAATTTGACCGTGCATTGGATATGCATTTTTGGCGTCGCAAATCCACCAAACTTTGATACCATATTTAGCAGGTTTTGATGGTATATATTGTGTAAACCGTGTGCGTCCACGGAAAGGAAATAATTGTTCATCAATTGTTAAGTTTTCACTGGGCTTGTAGTGTGCATGAAGATTGGCATTCATTATTAGCCACAACTCAGTGATCGGTGCTGCTTTATCTGTTTGTGCGCATGCAGCTCTGGTATTTTCGTCGTCAAACCTTATAAATCGCAATATTGAACAAAAACGGTTGACTCCCATCGTGGCGCGATATAGAGGATAACTTTTGACATTCCACAAATCTCGCACACTTTTTGAATTGCTATGGTTTGCGCCTGTCATAATAAGTATGCCGAAAAATGCATACAACTCTGCTACATTCAGTGGCTTCCATGACTTAGGAATTGCATCGGGGTGCCTTGTGTTGTAAGCATTATACGCTGCTTTTGCTTTTTTGTTTGTGTGACGCGTAATTATATCCGCCATTTCCAAGCTCATAAAACATTTGAATGTATTTTCTATTGACATCATTTCGGTGCTCCTAGATGGAGCAATACTCTGGCGAAAAACTTGACGATGGATGTTTGGTTGTTTCTTCCTCTCAGTACTATCACGTGTTATAAATTTTTCACTGCTTACAGAAAGTGGTATATCTTCATCATCCACTTCATGCTCTTCATCATCAGAGTCGACATTGTAAGCTAAATCTGCTTCTTCACATTTCTCAATTTCGAGATCGTCTTCAACATCAGATTGTGGAACTTCATTCAACTGAATGTCTTGTTCATTTTTGCCTATATCACTTGAGCCAGGTAGAAGATTTGCATGAAACAAAAACCAAAACATTTGTAAAATTTATATATATATATATATATATATATATATATATATATATATATATGTACGTATATATATATACGCATCAAAAATAAAATTGAATTATTTAAACATTGGAAAACCCCAAAATAAGATAGTAGGTACAAACGTATCCCGGGTGTGCGTTCTCGTAGAAAAAGTTGGGTATGCATCGTAGGGTTAATGATATTTATTCACTCTAGTGCTTTAGTAACTTTATAATGCGTACAAACAAGCACAAATGTGTCAATGCATGCAGTCTCTTTTTTAAAAACGTTATAGTTAAATATAAAAATATTTGCGAGGTGATACATTCTTTATTTATTAATTCTATTACCATTTTTCCAAATATCCCTTAATTTTTTTTGGCAGTGTATTTCAACCAAAATTATTTCATCATTTTCATTGTATTCGTTCAAGAACTGACGAGGTGTGGCAATTAAATAACGAAACTCGTGTGAGAAATGCTATTTATTACAAACTTATATTCAACTTTTATCCCCTTCAGCATACTCTCCTCCTCCACCTATACACCGGTGTATACCTGTCTTCCATTGTTCAAAACAATACTCTAGTTCATCAGTTATTAGCCTCTTCGACAACTCTGCCGTTTTTGCCTTTACATGTTCAACAGACTAAAAATGTGTTCCTTGTAATGCACTTTTCACTTTTGGGAACAGATAGAAGTTACTTAGTATGAGATCTGACGAATACGGAGGATGATCAAGCACAGTATTGCGCTTGTCCGCTAAAAAATGCTGCACATATAGCGCGTTGTGAGCTGGTGCTTTGTCCTGATGCAAAACCCACGAGTCGTTCTCCCTCAAATCCAGTCTTGTCTTCCCTACTCTTTCCCTCAGCTTGATCAGGATTTCTTTGTAGTATTCCTGATTAGCAGCTTGACCCTCAGGCATCTAGTCAGTCATGATGGTTGAGAATAGCTTATGAACTAAGATTTATTAAATTAAATATAAATAACTACATTTATGAAAAGAAATTGATATTCTTTAAAGCATTTAAAACATTTAGAATAAAAAATCAAGAAATGAAATGTAAAGGTTTTTCCAAACATAACAATTTTGTCTTTAAGGTTAACATTTTTATCATGGTGAAGTTCACGAACGAGCAACGTTTTGAAATTATTAAAAATTACTACCGCAATTCTGAATCGGTTGTCGCAACTTTAAGAACGCATGCTCCAATTTTCGGTCGTAAATCGTCTCACCAGACAGTCTATGCGTGCTATAGTGGATAAATTCAACTCAGAATATTCACTATTGAATGTGTCTGTGCCAGTGAGACAATACACAGGTCAAAATACCGAAAATATCGCAACCGTAAGTGCGTCAGTTCAAAATTAGCCAAATCAGTCGATTCCACGCCGTTCACATGAAATGGGAATTTCTCAAATCGCATTGTGGCGAATTTTGCTTAAAGACCTTGGCCTACGCCCTTACAAGATCAAATTAACTCAAGAACTAAAGACTCTTGAACATTTGAAGCGCTGAAATTTCTCAGATTGGGCTCTACTAACGTTTGAAGAAAACACTGAATTTCATCGAAAAATCATCTTCAGCGATGAGGCTCATTTTTGGTTTAATGACTTTGTCAATAAGCAAAATATGCGTTATTGAACAGCAAAAAATCCATATGTACTTCATTACCACTACAAAAAGTGACCGTGTGGTGTCGATTTCATGCCGGAGGTGTGATTGGACCACATTTTTTCGTTGAAAATGATCGCCATAGTACGGTCAATAGAGTTCGCTACCATGCCATGTTGGAAGACTATTTTTATCTAGAATTGGATGAACTTGACATCAGTGTTATGTGGTTCCAACAAGATGGTACCACATGCCACACAGCTAGTCAAGCAATTGATCCACTGAAGGAGAATTTCGGTAACCGTGTAATCTTGAGAAATGATCCGGTCAAGTAGTAGTCGTTCGTTCATGCGATTCAACGCCGTTGGATTTCTTTTTATGGGGTTACGCTGGTTTATGCCAATAAGCCCACAACGTTAGAGGAGCTCAGTAAGAACGAGATTGAATTCCATAGTTAAATGTAACATGTATACTACACCTAAAATAAATTCCAGCCCAATATCTCAATTATTTCTATGTCCTTATTGGAAAATCCGATATATAGGAAGAAAATGATGTAATCATCAATGAAAATTTAAACACGTTAAATAAGTAACAAACCGAAAGATTAGCATTTTATTTATTTACATATTTGATGTCAAAAATTGTACCCAATATTCCTTAAAAAGAATCAGTTTATGTCTAAAAAGGAAAATCTCAATTTTCGAAAATTTACTGAATCAAAATTTGGATTACAATGCTTATAATCAAAGAATCTGCCTCTGAATATAAGATCCAATCAAATTAACTAAATATACATGTACTTACTTATCATAATCATGGCCATAGTTAACCTATTCATAACTTACGATTCCATATATTTTATACGAGGATAGCCGTTTATATTTCGCGAATGACAAATAAAAAAAAAATTTTACTATCGAAAATAGCTTTATTGCTTTTCAAAATATTCTCTTTGAAAATCAATGCACTTTTGCATTCGTTTAAACCAATCTGAAAAGCATTGCCGCCACTGTGAAGGCGGTATCTCCAAAATATAGGTTATAAATGCCACAATTGACTCTTCCGGCGTAGACAACCGTTGACCACGAAGTTTATTCTTCACGTGTGGAAACAAAAAGAAAGCACAAGGTGCTAGATCAGGGCCGTACGGCGGATGGCTCATCCGTAATCATCAATTCAATGTTTTGCCCGGTCAAATATTCAATTGTTTGAACCTACCTGTGAAAGCTCGCATTGTCATGGTGGAGAATGATCTGACCGTTTCGGTTTGTTTTCCTTATTTCTTCAAAAATTTTTGGCAAGCAAATAGTTGCGTACCATTCGGAATTGACCGTTCTACAACTCTCTAAAGGCACGGTTGCAACTTGACCGGTTTTTCCAAAAAAACAGCCGTTCATTTGTTTTGATATGCTTCAAGCGCGAACAACTTTTGTTGGTTTTGGCTCATCTTGGAATACCCATACAGTCGACTGCTGTTTACCATCGGGTTCATACGTATAGATCCAAGATTCATTACCTATGACGAATTTATAAACGTTCTTTGAAGCACCGCTATTGTATTTTTCGTGCATTTTTTGGCACCAATCGACGCGAGTCCTTTTTTTAGCGGTTATCAAATTATATAGTAACCAACGTCAACATGACTTCTTAGCGATTAAATGTATATGCAGGATCTTATACACGCTGGGGTTACTAATACCTAGAGATGCCTCGATGTCACGGTATGTCACATGACAGTCTTGCATTATCAATTCAGACATTTCATTAATGTTTTCCGTCACAACAACATTTGTGGGACGACCTTCACGAAATTCGTCGTCCAAAGAACGCCGTCCAAGTTTGAATTCACTATACCACACGATATATTGTAGTTTTCGATGTTGCTTCATCACCATATAAAGAATTCAGCTCGTCGATGCATTCTTGTTGAGATAATCCACGCTGAAAGTTATGAAAAATGATTGCACGAAAATGTTCGCGAGTTCATTCCATTTTTTCGCAGACACAAAATTTTCAAGTTACTGTCAATAATAGAAATAGCGACCGGGTGATAAAACTGTCAAGGTAAATATATTGTCAAAAATGACAAACTTCACGATGCAATCATCAGATCGGAGGTAACACTAGCAATGGTGCCAGTTCCCGAAACACAAACGGCTATCCTCGTAACAATGCGTAAAGTTAATTTTAAAAATTGCAATTACAATCTAAAACAAAATAGACCTTGATTTCCTAATTCTTATTTTAAAATATATTAACAAGTAACATTAAATACATCAATTCTTGGTAAAAACATGGCTATCATCAATCTCCATCCACGTCCATTTCTTGGTGTTTAAATTAAAAAAAATCAGAATAAAATTGTATTTACACATGATACCTAGAACATCATAAGCATGGCCATCGTCAACTTATTTAACTCTAATCAAAGTTATTGAATCTGTTTTGATAAGATTGGAACAAGATATTAATTTAAAATTTTAAATTCAAATTAAATTAATTAAAACATTTTTGAAATGTTTTAGTACCTTGGTTGAAACGTAAGAATTTTGAATGCTCCTGTATATCTTCAAAATATGACGTAATAGCTTTGATTATTTCACTGAATTGAGTACACCGAAATTAATTCAAGGCATATTTACTAACCAGATGCAAAACAAATTTTAAAATCTGTTAAGTAGTGTAATATACAGTACCTGGCAAGTGAATTAGAACCACCGTCTGACGTATTTTTCCAAATTTATTAGAAATAAAACAAAAACAGACATACTATAACAGTAAATGCTTATTTATGCTTTACAAAACATATTATCCACATTAATATTTTGTTAATCCTCCTCTGGCTTTTGTAACTGCACTAATTCTATCAACATTTCATTACGAATATTATTATATATTGGTCATTGTATTTTAAAAACACAATAGAGAATAAAACAAATAATAAATTTAGATAAGTGTAGAGGGCGCATTGTCCGCCATGCTTTGAATTTTATTTGTTGAAGTCACGCCCACTCTGAATGTGCAATCAGAGTAGCCGCACCATTTTCGAAAATCTGATTGGTGTTCAGTTTGCAGGTTTCGTATTGACTACAAACTGTAGCTAAGGGAATGCACATAATGGAGAATCAAAAACTTTTAAGGAATATTTTTATTGTATTTCAAAAAGAGGGAAACAAAAATCTGAACAGACCCAAATGACAATCAATTCTCATTGATTGAGAGCAAAGCAAAATCACATAGTATCTATCTATAATGCTTACTATTTCGATTTTTTTAAATAAATAAAATTACACGTGTGTAGCAAATATTTTATTTACACACATAAAAACAAGAATTTTAACGTATGGAATACAACCATGCTCAGATGTATTAGACACCCCAGGTAAAAACCCTTATTCTCGGTATTATCCAAGTCTGACGGAAATTAACCGTAAAAATAGTTAATGGTATTTACAGAAATGCGTTTTTGAATACCCTAGTTAATCCCCTATTGAAAAGAATAGGTGGAAAGGGGAAATCGTGGATTTTAGAAATTTAGTGTCATTCTAGCAGTGTGGGAGCAACGTGCGTTTGTGAGTTTGTGGTAGAGATCAATCAGATTATCCTATTTTTTCACGTTGTGTCAGTTATTTGTTGAAGAAAAATGCCTAAAACACGCGAGTTGTCGGTAGGGGAACGCGCCCAAATAGTGCTACTGCATTCCCAGAAGAATAGCTGCAATTGCAAAAAAAAAAAATGTTCGCGATGTGCAGTACGTACAACCATTAGTCCCTATCAGGAGAGTGGGTCGTTTGTTAACAGACCAAAAAGTGGCAGAAAACCCTGTACCTCGATTAGAGAAGATAGAATTTTACAAAGACTGGCTCTCAGTGATAGGAAAAAATCGTCGAAACAGCTCGCCAGTGAGCTGAAACAGCGTTATCGCGTAACAGTTTCTGCGCAAACAGTGAGAAGGCGTCTCCAGCGTGCTAGTTTACGAGGGTGTAAACCGCTTTTAACTGACGCTCATAAAAAGAAGCGGTACTTATGGGCCAAACAATATGAAAATTGGACAATCGAGATGTGGTCGATGATTCTTTGGTCTGATGAATCGAATATCGAGGTATGTAAGTACATCTTCATGACTAATATTCTTATCGTTGTATGCAATTCAGTCTACATGTAACATTAAACAAAATTAATCCTGGCTAAGTGCTAACTTTCTTCTTTTGCCTGGCAGCTTTGGGGACTACCTGGGACGCTACACGTTCGGCGTAGGCAAGGGGAAGCTTATGAACCACAATGTATCATTCCCACAGTCAAATTTGGAGGTGGTAGTATCATGGTTTGGGGTTGTATGTCTGCATACGGTGTTGGAGAAGTGTACCTGTGCGATGGACGGATGAATAGCCAACGCTATTTAGCCATGTTGGAGGAAGTATTAGAACCGTCTGTGCTAAAACTATTCGACCAGGATATTCCACAATACATTTTTCAGCAAGATAATGCGCCCTGCCACAAATCGGGAGCTGTAATGCGTTGGTTCGAGGAAAACACAGTGGAGGTATTGAATTGGCCGTCACAAAGTCCCGATTTGTCGCCCATTGAAAATTTGTGCCGTATCTTAAAAACTAAGATCACGGAACATAAATGCCTGTCAAAAGCAGAATTATCAACAAAAATTCGCGAAATATGGGCTGCAATAACACCGGCAGAGTGTTACAATTTAGTAGCAAGTATGCCTTGACGAGTGCGAGCTGTCATTAAGGCCAAGGGCGGAGCGACAAAATATTGATAAATTGTACTATATTACTAAATAACACTTTGTACATAATTTTCACAACAGTTTTATTTTCCTCATCTCTCTTTTGACTAAACTATATAAACTATATATGTATGTATGTATGTACATAAATTCATAAGGTGTCTAATACATTTGAGCATGGTTGTATGTAACAATACACATAAAAACAAGAATTGTGTGGGTTATGTAATAATACTACTGATTTATTTGCTTTTCCAGTCAAATTTTCACGAATTGTATAGGTTGTAATTTGGCATTGGGACCTGTTCAGAAATTTTTCTCTCTCTTTTTGAAACACAGTATAACTGTATTGGAAGAATATCTCAAAGGCAGTGTTTATAATATAAATATAAATAAGAGTTCGTTTATCGTATTTTGATTTAGTACAGTTACTTCAAAAAACATCAATTTGCTATGATGAGTTTTTGAATTTTAGATAAGAAATAATGAGAACTTTTCGCATATTTTTTTGATACAACAAAAATATTAACCCATTAAAAACCAAGGCAATTAAAAATGAAAACTTGTTTAATTAATTTAATCACTGAAGGTTGGTATATAACCCCTTGCCACATTAATTTTCGAATTCTGTATACGTATTTCGACAACTAAGTTGTCATCATCAGCAGATAATTAAGAAGTGTTGCACCTGGTAACGTACAGTGTACATTTTGGTTCTCAACGGTACGGATCGCGTACGGAGTTTGTTTTCGTACGGTGCGACACTTTTAAATATCTGCTGATGATGAAAACTTGGTTGTCGAAATACGTATACAGAATTCGAAAATTAATGTGGCAAGGGGTTATATATCAACCTTCAGTGATTAAGTGAATCAACCACAGGCTCTATCAAAATTACCTTTAATTCATTTATTTAATTTAGTTAAAATATACATAAGGAACATGAACACATCCATCTAATTCTACTATGGCATTCGCGGCATCGTAAAGGGTTTTTTATTCTCTTGGAGAAGTGATTTCCAGCAAATAGTAGCTACACCATGTGCCAGTGAGCGTTTCGAAGTTGGCAGTGTCTGCGTATAATTTCGAAGATAGTAGCGAACAATATAACGCTGAAACTCTAACAGGTCCATTTGGAACTTGTTTGCAGTTTTATATAACTTCCACGCATTGACTACAACGGAACTAAACATTGTGGTAAAAAGCGGCCATCACCATTTCTTTCCTCGAAATTTTATTTTTTTAAATTTTTTTAATTGTTCTAGTGGAATATCGTCTTCGCTATCGCTGCCACAAAATACCTCTATTTCACCTGACACATCGTATGGTATACGGTCAACTTCTTCTTCATCTCTGTTATAATCCGGGCTTGGAAGTATAGTAGCAATTTCAAATTCGTGGAGATCTTCCTCAGCTTCAACATAATTCAGGGCACAGTTCAAGGTATTGAAACGTCTGCCGTAAAAACTTGACGTTTTTATAGTAGAAAATTCCATTTTTTTGTGAGCAAAAATCTAAAAAAATGCATACCCAATAAGCTATTGTATTCAATTGGGTACATCAATTTTTCTAGTCACCCAGCATCGTGCCAATTAGTTTTCATCTTTCACCTTTTTATAAATTGGAAACACAGTTATTCCCCTATGCAAAACTATAACAAACACTTATAATAATACAACAGGTTTTACGCCACGCAGCTGAATAATTACTGACCTAGCTAATATTTGCAAAATTGTCGCAAAGGTATTAAAACTAAACAAGATATATAGTAACGGTACTATTTCTGAACACTTTATTGTTGTGTGCTTTTTAAACACATTATGTTGAATGCAAAATCAAAAAGAAGCGTTGCGTAATTTCACTTGTCCTAAAATTTATGCATATTTAAATATTGCCTTTCTTCTGTATTCAAGCAGGTACAATGGCTAGGAATGAGTTAAGAAATTCGCTAGAAAGATAACTAAAACACCAACTATGAGAATTCAATACATGTCGAGCCACGAAAAAAGCACCTCCATCGACTTAATATAAGCTTTCAAATCAGCCTGTTGTTCTGACATGATACAGGTATATAATGACCAAATTTTTTGATTTATTGGCTGTATCAAGTTTTGCTCCGTTTCTTATACAGTGTGTATCAGCCAAATGAAATAAATTCGATAATAATTAAATGGAAGGGTGTTCGAAAAAACGCTCGGATACGTCGATTGGGATTTTTAGTTGCGTATTTTTTTAAATAAAAAGTTTATATACAGGGTGTGTCATGTAAAAGTGCTCAATACCAACTTTCTTATTTTAAATGCAACACCCTGTCAAATATTAAATTTTTGGATTCTTTAGAAAATTCCAGACACATTTCATGTACAATATGCTATACCAATCTTCGACTGTTTCGGAAATATTAAATGTTATGGTATAATAGTCTCCACGTAATGAACAGAACATCATGAAGTAACGATTAAAGGTATTAATTATTTGTAATTTCGTTACAACTCGTAATTTAATTTTATCCCAGATTGTTGACATTTCCGTGTGTATAGATAAACGATGTTTTATTACAAGGGAAATAAAAGATAATATTGAAGTAATTTTAAATTCAAAATAATTTACTTAATACAGTGTGTATCAGCCAAGTGGAATAAATTCGATAATAATTAAATGGAAGGGATTATTAGTTGCGTATTTTTTTAAATAAAAAGTTTATATACAGTGTGTGTCATGTAAAAGTGGTCAATACCAACTTTCTTATTTTAAATGCAACACCCTGTCAAATATTAAATATTTCGATTCTTTAGAAAACACCAGACATATTTCATGTACAATATCCTATACCTATCTTCGACTGTTTCGGAAATATTAAATGTTTTCAGATTAATTTGAAAAATTTTTGATAATGTAAAAAGTAACAAGAAAAACATTAATGTCACTGTAGGAGATGTTCAAAATGTTCGCCGCAAACGTCTTGAGAACATCCTAATCTTAAATAAAAATTTTTTCTAACATTGCTCAACATCTCAGGTGTGACCGATCTAATTGCAAATATTATTCGTCTTCTTAAGTCAGCTAAGTCGAGGGGTTTAGTTTTGTATACTATCCTCTTGACGTATCCCCATAAGAAGAAGTCTAATGGCGTTAGATCAGGGGATCGTGCTGGCCATTCCATCGATCCTCGCCTACCTATCCACCGATTCGGGAATATTTGGTTGAGGTACTGCCGGACATTGATTTGGTAATGGGGTGGTGCTCCATCTTGCTGGAACCACATCGTATTTGCTGGAATTTATGGGTTTGCTAGATCAGGATATAAGTTTGTCAAAGCTGGCATGAGATTATTTTGAAGCAATGCTAAATAATTGTCGCCATTCAAATTTCCATCAATGAAAAAAGGACCTACGATATGATCCCCAACAATTCCTGCCCAAACATTAACCTTCTTAGGGTATTGCGTATATTCTTCCCTCATCCAGTGAGGATTTTCCCTGGACCAATAGCGGCAATTTTGACGATTAGCATGACCGTGAAGCGTAAAGGTACACTCATCAGAAAATAAAATATGTTCTAATTGGATCACATTGTTATCTAACATTGTCATCATTTGTTCACAAAAATACATTCTCCTATCAAAGTCGTCTTCCATGAGCTCCTGAGTTGGTATAATTTTATAGGGATGCATTTTATTTTCTTTTAATGTGCGAGTAATCGATGAATAGCAAACATCGAACATTGACACTGCTTGTCCATATATCCAGTTTGGTATCATTACTTACTGCATTCGCAGCTGCTTTTTTTATTTGCCTTACATGTCCAAACTCGCGAAACTGCTGTTCTATTTTACTAATTGTTCCTTGGGATATAGGCGGCAAATTTGGAAATTTCTCATGAAATAAGTGAGCGGCTTCCATTTGTGTCCGTGTGTTATCTCCATAACCAATCATCTGCAGAATTGTTATTTTGTGCATTTCTGTTAAATGAACCATTTTGCTGAAATGTAGTTAACGAAATTCAAACAGTTATGACACTGACAACACTATGACACTGACAACACTTTGCTAAGGCAAGGTATTTTAAAACGAAATACAAGTACAATTAAAGATTTTCACTTAATAGTTCGGTAAACAAACTATTATGTGAAAATCTTATTTTAATTGTAAACAAAATTATTAATCTGAAAACATTTAATATTTCCAAGACAGTCAAAGATAGGTATAGGACATTGTACATGAAATATGTCTGGAATTTTCTAAAGAATCCAAAAATTTAATATTTGATAGGGTATTGCGTTTAAAATAAGAAAGTTGGTATTGACCACTTTTACATGACACACCCTGTATATAAACTTTTTATTTAAAAGAATACGCAACTAAAAATCCCAATCGACGTGTCCGAGCGTTTTTTCGAACACCCTTCCATTTAATTATTATCGAATTTATTCCATTTGGCTGATACACACTGTATATTATTAACTTAATCACTGAAGGTTGATATATAACCCCTTGACACATTAATTTTCGTGTTTTGTATACGTATTTCGACAACAAAGTTGTCATCATCAGCAGATAAATAGTGTCGCACCTGTAAAACTGCGGCAAAATACCTGTACGAAAACAGAATCCGCACACGAACCGTACCGCTGAAAGCCAAAACGCACACTCATGTGCGCGTTTTGACGTTCAACGGTACGGGTTAAACCAGGTATGGGCAACCCTTGACATGTTGTGGGTCAAACTTTAATGTGCAAATACGTTCGCGGCTCACGTTTAAAAGTAGTGCACTTTAAAGTAGTGTTCATAATTTTTAGCGATAGATATCAGGCATGAAATATATACGACAATATCTCGCGGGCCGGATCAAATTTTACAGCGGGCTGATTGTTGCCCACATGTGGGTTAAACCTTTCCTGCTAGAGTTATTTCTGCAGAAAATAAAAAATCTTAACTCGAACGGTAACATCTGGATCAACGACGAGTTTAAAGACGGCTAAAAGTCAGACGAGATCTTTCATTCATGAATATTGGAGTCTCATTAAATAAAAAAACGCATTAAACATAATCAATTTAAGATATATTATTCTTTTGCAATTTAAATATCATTAACTATAGTTTGTCTTTATTTGTTAATTGAGAGCTTAATTTATTTTTTTTTGTATAATCAGTAAATAAGTCATAGATCACGCCTCTCACTTTAAATGTTTTGTATTTTTTGTTAATATAGCTTCAATTATTTTCACATTTATATAATGCTGACCTTTATACAATCTATACAATCACTTAAGGTTGATATATAACTCCTTTCCACATTAATTTTCATATTCTGTATACGTATTTCGATAACTAAGTTGTCATCATCAGCGTACACTGGTACACGTAATCTCAGTGTACGTTTTGGCTTTCGACGGTACAGATCGTGTACGAAATTTCTTTCGCGCGGATTTTTACCGTGGTTTTCCAGATACGATACTGTTTAATTACCTGCTGATGACGACAACTTAGTTGTCGAAATACGTATACAAAATACGAAAATTAATGTGGAAAGGGATTATATATCACCCTTCAGTGATTCAGTTAATCAACCACAGACTCCATCAAAATTACATATTATTAGGTACAGAAATACTTTTATCAAAGAATTAAACCTAACATTTGATTAGAAATAATATACATTACTCAATTTTAGAACAAAATAGAAGAGCGGGCATAATAAATGTAAAGTAGTATAGAGGGCGCACTGTCCTGGGTGCTTTGAATTTTACTGCTTTAAACCACGCCCACTCGTATATGTGGTCACATTATTTTAGCCAATCTGATTGGTGTTCAGCTTGTTGGTTTGGTATTGACTATGAAGCACTACGAATTGTGGAGATTCACATAATGGAGAATCGAAAAGTTTTATAGGATGTGTAAGGAAAAAATATGGCGAAAATAGTATCCATAACAAAAATTATGAGTTGTTTATCTCATTTTAAATTTAGTGAGATTATTTGAAATTAAATCAATTTGCTGTGATAAGTGGGACAAATTTTAAATTCAATAACTACTTTACTGGTATCCTTAATAAACAATTAGGTACTTTTGTTATTGGAATTTACATATTTATTCTTGCTTACTGCGATTCTACTGCGAGATTGAGTTGTTCCGCTTCGCATATATATTATTATCATTTTTTTAAATTATTTTTTAAATTAAATACGACTTAATCTCAACACGAAGACTCTTTTCTTTGCTCATGTCGTTTCCAAACTGGAATATGCATTTGCAGTCTGGTACCCCATCTATAAATCAAACTAGCCTCCTGGAACAGATACAACGCAAATTTTTGAAATACCTCTCATTTAAATGTATGTCTTGTGACATCTGTCTGATAGGAGAAAAACTCTTAGCGCTTTATTTGTGCAAAGTGTCGTTACTGGGAAGTTTGACACGCCGGATTTGCTGTCGCGTGTTTATTTCATTGTTCCGCGTCTGGGATCAAGGGCGAGTCAACTGATTTATGTCCCTACGGCAAGGACCAATATTTTGCTGAAGCCGCATTTGGTTCATTCGGCGGTAAATTTCAACAATCTGCAGTACGATTTGCCACAACCATTGTTTGTAAAAATTTATTTTATATATGATACACATTTTATTTACACAATGTAACTATTGTTTAATTTTCTTATGTATTAAATTGTTTGTTACCCGGTTTGGAGTAATCTCTGTTGGGTAATTTAATAAATATTATTATTATTATTAACACGAAAATTAATATCCAAAACTAACATTTATGGGATACAAATATTCCAAAGAGACATCTCTTGTTAATCTCAACCCTTCACTCAAGGACTAACATTCTTACACGTAGACAAATAACTGGAATATTATCTTCAACAATTCTAGGTACATTTAAGATTATTTCAGTTAGTTATTAAATAGAAATTCAGGCCTTTTACTGAATAATCCGAGGATAGTTTGACAAGTAGTGAGAATGACACATAGGTGGCGCTCTAATTGGTAAAACAAATGCACTGTAATTTAGGTTGCCTATTTATATGTTTACATTTCGATATTTAGATAAATCGGTTGATTAGTTTATTTTTGACAGCTGATTGAAAAAGAAGCAACACGTCGTTTTGATAAAATGGAAAAGCAGAGTATCGTGCGGTGATTAAATACTTCGTAATTAAGGGTATGGAAGCCACCGAAATAAAAGATGAGTTACGGGAAACGTTAGGTGAATCTGTTCCATCATTCGCCACAATAAGTAGATGGGTAAATGAATTTAAACGTGGTAGAACAAGCTGTGTTGATGAAGCGCGCTCTGGAGCACCCAAAATCGTGACTTCTAAGGAAATGATTATAAAAATCCATAATATTATTACGCAAGATTGACGACTCAAAGTGAGATAGATAGCATAACATGGTAAACATTTCAACAGAACGCGTACACCACATTTTAACGAAAGAATTGGGCCTTTCCAAGCTTTCGGCAAGATGGGTGCCGCGATTGCTTATGACTGATCAAAAGTTCACTCGTTTGCGCATTTCCAATGAGTGTTCGGACCTTTATAAGCGAAATCCGGTTGATTTTTGTAGACGATTTGTTACTTGCGATGAAACTTGGATACACTACAGTACACCCGAAACTAAACAACAGTCGAAACAATGGTTAGAGCGTGGTTCTGCACCTCCAAAGAAAGCGAAAACCACTTTATCGGCAAACAAGGTGATGGCATCAATTTTTTGGGATTCAAAAGGCATTTTACTCATTGATTACCTTCAGAAAGGTGCCACAATAAACGGACAATATTATACAGAACTTCTACAAAAATTAAATGTTGAGATTCGTGCTAAACGGCCAGGATGGCAAAAAAAAAGATTCTGTTTCACCAAGACAACGCTCTATCGCATACCAGCATAGTTGTAATGTCCAAAATCCACGACTTGCATTTCTAATTAGTACTACATGCGCCTTATTCGCCGGATGCCTTCCGACTTCCACCTTTTTCAAAAATTGCAAACAGCACTAGGTGGAAAGAAATTTTCGTCTAACGACGAGCTTATCATCTTCGTAAATGAGTATTTTGCAAGCCTTCCGGAATCGCATTTTAGAGATGGCATAAGGGCATTGGAGCACCATTGGAATAAATGTATTGCTCTTTTAGGAGAATATATTGGAAAATAAAAATTATTTTGTATTTAAAAAATTTGTTTTTCTTTCCCATTCTCACTACTTGTCAAACTACCGTCGTATGTATTTATTAATCTGTCAACTATCCACTTGCCTGATAATTATTGCATAACAATTATATTAAACAAATCATGTGATACGTTATTCTAAAGCGTTTTTTTTGTGACCAAGCTTCCAATAATATTATTTTTTCTGTACCGTGATTGATTCTTATCTTTTATCTCGCATGTCAAGTACGTTTGTATATATATATATATATATATATATATATATATATATATATATATATCCAAATCAATGAAATTCGTCGGGTATTCGGTCAACTGTTAAGAAAACTAAAAAATTAAAAAACAATCATTTGTTTTATCCTCTATATTTCGCTATAAATTTATAGCTTCCTCAGGACTTCTAAAAAACAATAACATGTACAATATTCTAATCATGCTCACAATTATTATCTTTTTATTACTAAAACTAGATTAATTTAAAAAATTCTTTAAAAACATTAAAATGTGGTTTGTCATACTAAATACTAATAAATAAAGTTATAAACTATTGTACTAGGGTCAGTGGTAACTAAGGTCAGAGCATGTTACACAAATAATTTACATTTGAAACTAAATCATTTTACGTGTGAAATCCTAAAAAAGGGGGAACCTTTTTTTCTTTTTTTCTCCGAAAAGTGCTACATTTTAAAAGAACTAATATACGAGGTGCATAACAAAAACAAAAAATATATGAATGTGGTGAAGAATTGATCCGTGTGACACTGATTTTCATTCTATTAAATTACAATAGATAGTACTTAATTGGTTGATATCAGATTTATAATTAATGGTGTTAGGATGTTTACAGATGTGAGCCATTTCCAAGAATATTCTTTTCTTGTAATTACTCTCTATCTCTAAAATGACCGGATTATTAAAATCGAAATTGTGATCATTATTTTTTACATGTGTGGCCAAGGCACACGAGTTCTTACCTAGTTTGCAATCACTTATGTACTGAGTCACCCTTTGTTTTATAGATTGTGATGTGTGACCTATGTAACATCCAGAGCAGTCTTTGCAAGATAGTCTATACACCACATTCGACTTTGACCACAAAGGAATTTTATCTTTGACTTTTGTGAAGATATCTTTAATTTTTTTAACATTGTATTTCACTATTGTGCTAGAGATATTGGTGCTACTTAATATTTTAATTAACTGATTAGTTAATGGCTCAACATATGGTAACTTTTTGTATTTACTTTCTGAATGTAACTTATCATCTTGCGGTCCATCATAAAAATTGTTATTTTTGCTAAATATCAAGTGTTTTAGTAGAGGTTTAGGATAACCGTTGTTGATGAAAATTTTTAATAAATGGTTCAAGTTTTCTTTTGTGAATTCTGGATCCGAGATGTGAAGGATTCGGTTTCTCATGGATATTATAGTATTAAATTTTTGGGAATTGGGATGGTGAGAACGATAATTAATAAATCTGCCAGAAGCCGTGGGTTTTTGATACCAGTTCAATTTAATTCTATTGTCAGGTGATCTTATAACCAAAGTGTCTAGAAAAGGAACAGATCTTTCTTTTTCTGTTTCTACAGTGAACTGAATGTGTTTATCCATAGAATTAAAAATACAGAGAGTTACCTCTATCATATTGTGCGGTACAGAACAAATAATATCATCAACGTACTTGAACATGAGACCGGGTTTGAAAGGTAACTGCGGGATAGTTTTATCTAATAAATATTCCAACACAAGTAATGCCAAAATTGGACTAATTGGTGTGCCCATGGGAGTTCCAAAATTTTGGGAATAAAATGTATTATTAAAGCTAAAATAACTATTATTGAATATGAATTCTATTAAAATTATGAAATTGTTCTTTGTTAACATGCAGTAAGGTTCTATCCAATCTTATAACGGTCGACCAAAACACTTTTAGCTAATTTTATATATATATATATATATATATATATATATATATATATATATATATATATACTGCCGGTCATATTTATTTGCCCACCCTTAGTTTTAGCCAAAATTATTAAACTATCAAATGTGTACTGAAAATTTATTTATTGTGCCAATACAATAGTGTAAAATAAACATGAAATACTTACATTTTTCTTATATAAAAACTCTATAATTAATTATTATTAAATTTTGCTCTCATCAATGTGCCCACGAAAATAAAATTTTATGAAAAGTATTTTTATTGAGAATAAATTTACAAAAATTAAACAGATCTCTAAAATGAGGACCGAAAATATTTTCTCTAAATTATCTATCAGAAATTTAATAAAATCGCTACGCGCAAAGATTTCGGTAGTATAAATTCCTCTTGAGAAACTTTAGGAATATCAGCAATAACGTCCTATATAATTCGTCCACAAATAACCAATGTATACAAAACCTTTCATCTTGTGTTAAAATTATTGGTATACAACTCACGCAATAGGTGTAAACATAGGCCAATAGTGTCTACAACTCCGCCCGTTCCTGTTATTCACTAATCAAAATGGCTTCTTGGGCACAACCAGTTCAGAAGTTTGCTATGATTATAAAATGCATACAATACTAATAAGAGCATGAAATATATGTGCATACGTGTTATAACACAGGAACGTACAAGTATTATTTTATTGAATAGATAAACTAAAAGGTTAAATACATTAATTACATTCATTTACTACTAATGGGTGTTTTTTAAGCTGCATGAGAAGTATCGATATCGATAACTATGGTTTGACAGCTGATAATGTCAAACTGTGTTGACATTTCTGTTCAGTAAGGTTTGGCAAGTCATCATGAATCGTTTAACGCCAGAAAAACGCTTCCAAATCGTGGAAATTTACTTTGAAAAAAATAAATCTGTTCGTGAAGTTCATAGAGCACTTCGTACATTTTACGGTCAACATAATCAGCCTAGTGAGCAAGAAATTCGTGTAGTTATTGATCGTTTTTGCACTAATTTTACCATCACAAAACCATCAACAAGACAAAGAAATGTGCGTACCGAAGAGAATATTGCTGCTGTAGCGCGAAATATTGAAGATGACGCCGAAATGTCGATTCGTCGTCGTTCTCAACTTGTTGGCCTTTGTCCTTCGACTACCTGGAAAATTTTACATAAGGATCTTGGCTTACGTACTTATAAAATACAGCTCGTGCAAGAATTGAAGCCAAATCACAATCGTTTGCGTTGCATTTTTGCTGATTGGGTTCATTTGAAACTGGCCGAAGATGAGCATTTTCTTCAAAGAATTGTGTTTAGTGATGAAGCTCATTTCTGGTTAAATGGCTACATCAATAAGCAAAATTACCGTATTTGAAGCGAAGACAATCCTCAAGCCGTTAACGATTCCCCATTGGATCCATTAAAATTGCCTGTTTGGTGCGGTTTACACGCTGGCGACATCATCGGTCCTTATTTCTTTCGAAATGAGGAAGGAGCTGCCGTTACGGTGAATGGCGAGCGCTATCGAGCCATGCTCACTGAATTTTTGTTACCAAAAATTAATCAGCTAAATATCGACGACATTTGATTCCAACAAAACGATTCCAACAATCGATTTATTGCAAAATCACTTTAGTGACAACTTTATTTCCAGAAGTGGTCCTGTTCACTAAACCCCTCGTTCGTGCGATTTAACGCCTCTGGATTACTTTTTATCGGTCTATGTTGTCATTGGTTTATGCCGACAAACCAACAACTCTTGAAGCATAGGAAGCCAATATTCCTGCCACCATTGGCGCCAAATTGGACTGATCGAATGGACCATGTAACTCGTAGCCACGGCGGACATATGCCGGAAATCATATTTTAAAAATAAACGCCATGAAATTATCTACCAGATTATAATAAAAAAAATTCATTCTAACAATATTTCTGTCTTGTATTATCATTTAAAGTTCTCAAGCTCTTAAAAAAAACATCCGTTACTTATATAGTAGTATATACAGGCTGATTCAAGTTAAGGTTATATAACGATTTACATAATATACATTAAAGTCCATATAATCAATTTATATAATAAGTGGTGTAATAGTAAATGGTATATAGTATTTTTTTACAAATTAAGGAAAACAGTGTACCTTATACAACCCTTTCAAGCACGAATTAAAAAATGGAACAAAATTTAAAATATTTTTAATACTACGTAAAGTAAGTACATACAGTGTGTATCAGCCAAATGGAATAAATTCGATAATAATTAAATGGAAGGGTGTTCGAAAAAACGCTCGGACACGTCGATTGGGATTTTTAGTTGCGTATTTTTTTAAATAAAAAGTTTATATACAGTGTGTGTCTTGTAGAAGTGGTCAATACCAACTTTCTTATTTTAAATGCAACACCCTGTCAAATATTAAATTTTTGGATTCTTTAGAAAATTCCAGACATATTTCATGTACAATATGCTATACCTATCTTCGACTGTTTCGGAAATATTAAATGTTTTCAGATTAATTTGAAAAATTTTTGATAATGTAAAAAATAATAAGAAAAACATTAATGTCACTATAGGAGATGTTCAAAGTGTTCGCCGCAAACGTCTTGACAACATCCTAATCTTAAATAAAAAATTTTTCTAACGTTGCTCAACATCTCAGGTGTGACCGATCTAATCGCAACGGTGTTTCATGCGTTGAAAGGTGTTTCATGTTCCGAGTGTGCAAAAGAAAGCTTGATTTATTTGTGTTTGAACTGTCTCAATAATTTTATAATTAACATCATTGTGTTAAGTGAAAATTGACGAGTTATTTAATGTTATTTACTCTAATAATATTTATTTGGAGAAGCCACAATTTGGTGGTAAGTTTCATTTCATTGTGCCTTGAATCGGTTTTTTCGCTGCAGTCTCGTTCACCTCTTCTTTTTGATACCTATCATCTGTTTTTGTTTTTTTTTTCTCTTTTCTTTTTCTTTTTCTGTCTCTTTACTGCAAGTCAGTACTTATACGAGGCTTTTCCAATAATACGTGTATGTCTCCTTTGTCTCTACTGTATGAACCTTTCCGTTGCCTTTTGCTTTCCTACTGTTTGTGCTGATTTAAAGCCGCTGCGACAGGCACCGCTAGCGTGAAGTGTGTATCCCAGTTTATTTTTTTTTTTCTTTTTCCCTTTCCTTTACCATTGTTAACATGGTTTCATGCAAGTGTTGTAACAAAAACATTTCTGATAATGACAGTATCTCTTGCTTTGTATGTAAGACTATTTACAGCAATACTTGTGCAAATATGAATGATAGGGATACACGTGTGCTTCGTTCAAGGAAAAATATTAAATGGACTTGTTCCATGTGTTGCTCGTCTGATCTTGCTGGTCAGATGCATAATTTAATGAGTATTATAACTTCACTTCAGCAGGAAATTGCTGAGTTGAAAACAGCTCTTTGTCAATCTGGGGCTGATGTGCAGCAGTCATTTATTGAGGATGTCTGCAACGAAGTCGAAGAGCGCAGAAGACGAGAAGCTCATGCTATATTGTTCAACTTACCAGAAAGTGATTCCACGGCTGGCGATTCCGATAGAGTATCTGATGTTATCAAGTATCTGCAAGTTGACGAACGCATTACTATCCATAAAACTAACATTATTAGATTGGGTAAAGGCGCGGTTGCTGGTGGGTGTCGACCCGTTAGGATAGTTTTGGAATCTCCTGATGAGGTGAAAATATTGCTGCGGGGTGCAAAGAGGCTTCGGGACTATCCCTTGCAAAAAAATTTATTTCTGTCAAGGGACCTGACTCCGAGGCAGCAGATCATAAAAAATAAGATATTGGTGGAGTTTCGTGACCGTAGGTCGAGGGGGGATGCTGTGAGGCTTGCATACGCTGATGGAATTCCTAGGATTGTTCAACAAAAAAACTTCCAGGCATCCGGCAGTCAGATCTAAATATTAGTTGTTATTATCAGAATGTACGAGGTTTGAATACTAAGACTTTTCAATTTTATAATACTTTGTTGGCCGCTAATGATCTGGACTTAGTTATGCTTACTGAAACGTGGGCTAACGATACGCTACATAATTCTGAATTATTTACAGTGGACTACAGCGTCTTTAGGTGTGATTGGAGTGGAGCTCGTGGTGGTGGAGTGATGGTTGCGGTTAAGTCTTACTTAGCTTGCTGTGAAATAAATATAAACACTGACTTCAACTTCGCTCAGTATAACATTAATTTAGTTTGTGTTGAACTACGTGTCCATAATGTTGTTATTAATGTAATCACAGTTTACATACCTCCTTCCACCTCTGCTGTGGTTTATAGCCAGTTGTTTGAGGTATTGGAGTTGTGTGAATTATTCAATAGTCAATTTATTTTTGCCGGTGATTTCAATGTTCCCAACCTCAGCGACATGCATTGTCCTAGATCCAATGCTATTGGCAATTTTTTGAGTTCAACTAACTCCATCCAGATGAACAATGTCTTGAATTATAATGACAGATTGCTTGATTTAGTGTTTTGCTCTGGGAATGTTGGCTGTAGCATTGAGCATTCTGACTACTGTCTTGTACCTGAGGACCTTCATCATCCGGCACTGTCACTCAGCTTCACGTTGGTGTCAGCAGCTGGTCCTCTCTTTGAACTAGCGAATGTGACATCTTTTAATTTTAAGCGGGCAGATCTGGCTTCTCTTTACGATATGATACGGCTGACTGATTGGCATGAGGTCACTTCTTGTGGAGAAGTTAATAATGCATGTGACATTTTTTCTTCAATATTAAGCAACTGCTTCAGTCTGACGGTACCTGTTCGCAAGACTACTCGTGGTACATATCCCGCTTGGTTCGCTCTCGAAACGAGACGTATGATTTGTGTTAAGAGTCACTACTTGAGGAAATTCAGGTCCACCCGTCTTTCCTTTTACTCTGATAAGTTTAAGCAATACAGGAAACTTGTTAAATACGCTGTTGATAATGACTTTAAGAACTATATGACTAGCGTAGGAGCCTCTATTGAACGCGATCCTCGTAAGTTGTGGCAGTTTATTAACCAACGTAACAATATATCAAGTATACCTAATTCTATGTTTTTTAATGATGAAGTAGTCGACTCTCCATACGACATTGTCAACGCATTTGCGACTCATTTCGCGTCAATATTTCGGGAAACAGCTGTTACACTGACCACCCCTGTTCCATCTACTAGTTATCCGAATTTGGTACTGAACTGCTTTGAAGAGACAAGCATTCTCAATGCCCTGAAGTCGTTGAGGGCTACGCTCACCTCTGGTCCTGATTCCATTCCTGCATTTTTGGTGAGAGATTGCTCGGTCGCTTTGTTGCGACCTATTCTTCATATTTACAATCTTATCTTATCAACTAGGAAGTTTCCTGATGTTTGGAAGGTGTCCCGTATTCGACCTGTTTTTAAGTCCGGTAGTAAAACACATATAGAAAACTATAGACCTATTTCAATTATTTGTAATTTTGCAAAGGTATTTGAGAAGTTGCTATTTGATGTACTATTTGATCATGTAAAGAATATGCTTTGCTCTGAACAGCATGGTTTTGTCAAAGGTAAATCAACTGCAACTAATTTGTGTATTTTTGTTGATTATGTGTCCGGTGCTCTTGATGAACGTTATCGAGTTGATGTTATTTACACGGACTTCCAAAAGGCTTTTGATGCCGTGCAACATTCAGTGATTTTGAATAAGTTGAATAATTTTTGCATATCCGACAATTTGATTCAAGTGATCCAGTCTTACCTGGAAAACCGCGGCAATTATGTGGAGTTAAATGGTTTTAAATCATTGGTTTACGACTCGGTTTCTGGTGTCCGCAGGGCTCTACTCTGGGGCCCCTTTTATTCCTTATATTTGTAGATGACCTTCCTAAGCGTTTGACGTCTAAGTGTTTAATGTATGCTGCTGATGTTAAGTTGTTTCGCGCCATAGCCACGACCGATGATTGTTTCGCCTTGCAGAGGGATTTGGAGTTGCTTCATCTCTGGAGTTTGTCGAATGGACTCAGGCTCAATATTGCTAAATGTAGGACTATGACATTTGCAAGAGTTCAATCTGTGGTTGAGTTTGCATACAGCATTGACACAATACCGCTTGAGCGTTGCTCTTTAAATAGGGACCTTGGCGTGTGGTTTGATTCTAAGTTGAATTTTAACATCCATATTTTAAACATCTGTAAAGAAGCGTTCGGCTTGTTGGGTTTTCTTACTCGTAATACTCGCCAACTTCCCAATTCTGTCTTGACCAGCTTCTACAACGCTTTCGTTCGTAGTAGGCTGGAATACTGCTCAGTTGTCTGGAATCCAATGTACTTCAGATACATTGACTGCTTGGAGAGTGTCCAAAAAAAATTCTTAAAGGTCTTGTACTTCCGCAATTTTGAAATATATTTATCTCATAATTACTCCTACGATGAACTCCTGCGTCGGTTCGACTGTATGTCGCTCTATAATCGTAGAATAATATCCCTTATAATATTTGTTTTTAAAATTGTAAATGGTCTAATTGTTGATTCTGACTTATTGGGTCGATTGAGTTTCTTTGTACCAACAATTCATACTAGGACTAGGCATATGTTTTATCTTCCGTTTCCCAGAACTCGCCATCATTCTTGTTCTCTTCTTCTTTCAATGAGTCGTTGCGTCAATTTATACTGCTCTGAGATTGATATGTGTGTGTATAATGTTGGTCTACGTCAGCTTCGCCACATTCTTTGTGAGATGTTTTTTTCCTAGAATACCAACCTAGAGCCCAACTTCTTGTTGATTTTCTTTCTCCTCAGTTTCCGTATACTTATATATTTACGTTTGTGTATGTGTGTATACGCATATATATGATATTATTAAATATTATGTCTATTTTCTTTATGTTATATTAATTTTCATTTTATATATGATTATAATTTTTCTTTAACCTTTCATATTTACTGATAAGATTATCCTGTAATTAGCATTTATCTGCTGTTGGATAATAAAGATTATTATTATTATTATTATTATTATTATTATTCGTCTTCTTAAGTCAGCTAAGTCGAGGGGTTTAGTTTTGTATACTATACTCTTGACATATCCCCATAAGAAGAAGTCTAATGGCGTTAGATCAGGGGATCGTGCTGGCCATTCCATCGATCCTCGCCTACCTATCCACCGATTCGGGAATATTTGGTTGAGGTACTGCCGGACATTGATTTGGTAATGGGGTGGTGCTCCATCTTGCTGGAACCACATCGTATTTGCTGGAACTTGTGGGTTTGCTAGATCAGGATATAAGTTTGTCAAAGCTGGCACGAGATTATTTTGAAGCAATGCTAAATAATTGTCGCCATTCAAATTTCCATCAATGAAAAAAGGACCTACGATATGATCTACAATTCCTGCCCAAACATTAACCTTCTCAGGGTATTGCGTATGTTCTTGCCCCATCCAGTGAGGATTTTCCCTGGATTAATAGCGGCAATTTTGACGATTAGCATGACCGTGAAGCGTAAAGGTACACTCATCAAAAAATAAAATATGTTCTAATTGGATCACATTGTTATCTAAAAATACCATCTCCTATCAAAGTCGTCTTCCATGAGCTCCTGAGTTGGTATAATTTTATAGGGATGCATTTTATTTTCTTTTAATGTGCGAGTAATCGATTAATGGCAAACATGGAACATTGACGCTGCTTGTCTACTAGAAGTATGCGGGTTTTCTTCAAACTCAAGCACAATACCCAGTTTGGTATCATTACTTACTGCATTCGCAGCTACTTTTTTTATTTGCCTTACATGTCCAAACTCGCGAAACTGCTTTTCTATTTTACTAATTGTTCCTTGGAATATAGGCGGTAAATTTGGAAATTTCTCATGAAATAAGTGAGCAACTTTCATTTGTGCCCGTGTGTTATCTCCATATCCAATCATCTGCAGAATTGTTATTTTGTGCATTTCTGTTAAATGAACCATTTTGCTGAAATGTAGTTAACGAAATTCAAACAGTTATGACACTGACAACACTATGACACTGACAACACTTTGCTAAGGCAAGATATTTTAAAACGAAGTACAAGTACAATTAAAGATTTTCACTTAATAGTTCGGTAAACAAACTATTATGTGAAAATCTTATTTTAATTGTAAACAAAATTATTAATCTGAAAACATTTAATATTTCCAGTCGAAGATAGGTATAGGACATTGTACATGAAATATGTCTGGAATTTTCTAAAGAATCCAAAACTTTAATATTTGACAGGGTGTTGCATTTAAAATAAGAAAGTTGATATTGACCACTTTTACATGACACACCCTGTATATAAACTTTTTATTTAAAAAAATACGCAACTAAAAATCCCAATCGACGTATCCGAACGTTTTTTCGAACACCCTTCCATTTAATTATTATCGAATTTATTCCATTTGGCTGATACACACTGTATAGTAATACGAAAATATTTTTTAAATTAAAAAATAGGTATGCGTGACGTCAAAGGGATATGGTTGGCGTGTGAAACCACTGTGACGCTGTATAAGAATAGAATGTATAAGAATGAAATCTTGTAAAACAGTTTCTGGATGCGGTTAAACATAATCCAACCTTACAGGAACTGCATTCCCATCTTGTTCTATGTGGATCTTTGCTGGTGCCACAGAAAGCGCAACGTCGTGATGAGACATGAATTGGCATGTGCTTAGCTTGATTCGGTCTTAGTTCATCAGATACGTGAGGTTTGCATTTACCTAAATTCAAACGCGTCCGTTTTCTTCCAGGTGTTTCTTTTATCGTGTTTGCACCAACTAAACCAGCAACTACATGGAGACGAAATTCTTTTAGCGTTACATTTTTGCCGGTCGTTTTTCTGAAGATGATGTGGGAATAGAGGGCCGTGTCAAGAAAATGCCAAAACAGTCTGTGCCACCACTTCTTGCTCTTTCTATATATTTCATAGTACGACTCCAGCATATCGGTTTTATCGACACATCCTATACATCGTCGATAGTCTTGAACTATTTTTGGGCATATTACCTCTGTAATAGTGCCATCTCTTCCTCGCTTACCAATATTAGATGCAACTGTAGGAGAATGAATACTTGAAAGAAAATGCACTACTCTTTTGTCCTTCCACTTTATAGCCGAAGTTCCCTTCTTAATGTACCAATCCCATTCACCCTTTGCTAGTTGTTTGTCCGTTTTGAAAGATGGTAAATTTCATCTATTTGAACTATTATCTCCTTGAGCTCGGTACGTAATATGTGTTATGTGTTAAATGTCCCCTTAATTAATCTAAATAAATACTACAGGTAATATTACTTAATAGAAAATATTTATTTGCACGTGATGGTTAGTCAATTTATTACGAGCGCGTGTCCGGCTAGCTGAAGCGCTGTAATAAATGCAAATAAAAAATAAATAATGTAAGGAGTTAATAATTAGTAATTGTGTACAATGAGCATCAAAAGTCCAGGACATGTGCCAAGCTGAAAGAAAGATATTAGTAGAAATAAAACAAAAGAATTGCCCTTAAACTTGTATTCACTATTTTAATTTAATTCTTTAAACTTGAGTATATTAAATAAAGATAATTAATAAGATCGAGAGCAACAAGTAAAACAAGATAAGCGTAAGGTAAAGTTGTAATAAAAGTAAATCTAGGGATATGCATGTTTGACAAAATATAAAAAGGATTACATTAAAATATGTATCGGATGATACGTGTTTGTGTGTGTATATCCTGAGCCAAGATATTGGGTCTGGGAAAAAGTTCGTGGCGTTTTTCCCGATAGATGGCATTGGTTGCCGATAACTAAAGAACAACAAGTCACAGCGACACCACCGACGGCTCGTTTTTTAGATGACCTTCCGAACGTTAGTTTGAGCGTAGAAACATTGTAATCGGTGCAGTGGTTGGAAAGTTATTCGCACTTGAAAATGGAGAAGAATAATGAGAAATTTCGCTATATTCTGCAATATTATTATGATAAGGGGAAGAACGCTGCGCAGGCTTGTGATAAAATTTGTGCTGTGTACGGTGAAGGTACTTTATCGAAATCTGTTGCGCGGAAATGGTTCGCTCGCTTTCGTTCTGGAAATTTCAATGTGAAAGATGAGTCACGCCCCGGTCGTCCAATCACTGAAAAATCTGATGAAATTCTTGAAAAAGTCCAACAAGATAAGCATATCAGCAGTGTCGATATTGGCATGGAGCTAGGCATTGACCACAAAACTGTTTTGAACCATTTACACAAAGCTGGTTACAAAAAAAAGCTTGACGTATGGGTTCCTCATGAGTTGAGCGTGAAAAACATGATGGAACGAATTAACATCTGCGATGCGCTGCTGAAACGGAATGAAATCGAGCCGTTTCTGAAACGTTTAATAACCGGAGATGAAAAATGGATTACGTACGATAATCGGAAGCGTAAAAGATCGTGGATAAAGGATGGTGAGCCGTCACAAGCGTTCGCTAAGCCAACATTGACGTCAAAAAAAGTGATGCTGTGTGTATGGTGGGACTGGAGGGGAATCGTCCACTACGAGCTACTTCCAACTGGTCAGACGATTGATTCTCAACTCTACTGTGCACAACTAGAGAGATTACGCCAGGCGATTGAAAGAAAACGGCCCGAATTGATTAATAGGAAAGGTGTTGTCTTCCATCATGACAACGCCCGACCACACACTTCTTTGATGACCCGTCAAAAATTGAGAGAGTTTGGTTGGGAAGTTTTGATGCACCCACCTTACAGTCCGGATATAGCACCCTCTGACTATCATCTGTTTCGATCTCTGCAGAACTCTCTCAATGGAATTAAGTTGGTTTCAAAAGAAGCCTGTGAAAACTACTTGATTCAGTTTTTCGACCAGAAACCACAGAAGTTTTTCACCGATGGGATCATGGATCTACCAAAAAAATGGCGAAACATTGTCGATAATAATGGAGCATATTCGGTTTAAATGAATTCGTCCACGCGCCATGCGGGGACCAGTTGAATTTTACTGAAAAAACGCCACGAACTTTTTCCCAGACCCAATATTATGTATATTTTACGGTCGCAAAATAGACGCGTGGGCACTACATGCGCGGATAAAACTTTATTGAACAAACTCGAAGAAGGAATGCGTGTCGCCTTAGTCATGGCTATGGTGGCAGTCTCTGTGTTTTCTTACAAGCCGGGACTTTTAAGAAACGACGTTATAGACTAAGGGTAGGATGTCGGTTATGTTTGAAAGAACCAATAGGAAAAGAGAATAGGCACGCTAGAAATTGGCACGCTAAAGAATTAGCATAGATTAAAAGTATGATGTCAATATCAATAAGGGTACTAAGCAGATAGACATCTAGACAGAATAATAGACATGTATTCTGTGCGAAAAAATAAGGATTAATATTTGAATCTCTAATTGCATTTAGAAATCAATAAAACAGAATTAATATTAAATGTTAGTCAATGGAAAGTTGCCAGTGAGAAAAGGTTTGTACAGTTCTAGATATTCGGCTTCCTAGAAAACGACGACGGTTTGTTTTATCACAGCCTGACCGTACGTGACCAAAACAAAAGATTTGCATTTGAATATATACATACAACACAAATAATGTTAAAGTAATAAATAATAATTTATGAATTCAAAATAGAATTGTATATAAATCAAAATAAATTAATTTAAAAACGATGTAAAACAATTATTATATATGCGGAGCGTAACAATAAATATACAATATTAAAGACTAAAATCGTGAAAACTAAGTAAGTAGATAGAGCAAAAAACTTAAATTTAAAAACATACAATATATCAAAACTCATTTAATTACTATTATTATTCCCTGTCCCTAATGTGCAATTGTTATTATATTGGGTTGGCAACTAAGTACTTTCGGTTTTGTAGTATAAAATAAAACACTTTTTTTTAAACAAAGAATAGTTTTTAATCAATTATATATTTTCCATTTGGTCAATGACCTTTTGCCATCTTTCTTTCAGCTGCATGATTCCGCGCTCATAAAATTTCTGATCCTTATCAGCAAAAAACTGAACCAGGTGCGAGTGAAGGTCATCGTCATTTGTGAAAGTTTTACCATTCAAAGAATTCTGCAAACTTCGAAATAAATGGTAATCAGATGGTGCTAGATCAGGGCTGTATGGGGGATGTGGCATCACTTCCCAACCAAGCTCCAATAGTTTCCCACAAGTTGCCAAAGATGTGTGAGCCCTTGCATTATCTTGGTGGAAAACTACACCTTTCCGATTTGACAATTCTGGCCGTTTTTCTTTGATTGCTTCATCCAGTTTTATTAATTGTTGACAGTAAACATCAGAATTGATCGTTTGGTTCCTTGGAAGCAGCTCAAAAAACACAACACCTTTGTAATCCCACCAAACTGACAGCATGATCTTTTTTGGATGCAATTCAGCTTTCGATGTGGTTTGAACTGGTTTATCGTGTTTGTTCCATGATCGTTTTCGAACTATGTTACTGTACAGGACCCATTTTTCATCACCGGTGATGATTCTTTTTAAGAAAGGGTCGGTTTCATTTCGTCTAAGGTGCATATTGCAAAAGTTGATTCTTTGTGTTAAATGAATTTCTTTCAATTCGTGAGGTACCCAAATATCAAGCTTCTTAACTAGCCCAAGACATTTTAAATGTTTTTCAATTGTTGTGTGCGATACATGTAGCCTCTCCGCAATCTCTCGAACAGTTATATGACGATTCTCTTCAATTATGACTTTGATTTGGTCATCATCGACTTCAGTAGGCCGACCAGAACGTTGCTTATCTTTGAGGGAAAAATCTCCAGAACGGAATTTTTTATACCAATTCTGACACGTGCGCTCTCTTAAGCAATTAGCACCATAAACTTCACATATCTTTTTGTGAGTCGCAGCAGCTTTCTTTCCTTTACGGAAATAAAATAGTAAAATATGTCGAAAATGCTCGTTTCTGCACTCCATTTAAAATTAACCCACAACTAATAGCTTTAATAAAAATCACGCACTACTTGCTTCTGAAGTTACGTTAATGTGAATAGTATCACGCGACAAACGGTAAAGTACAGCACTAACATACGTTATACAAAAAATAAAGCAACGCTCTCTATCAGTAAAAACCGAAAGTACTTAGTTGCCAACCCAATATTATTCAATTGTACAACTACATTTTCTATGAGAAACTTTAACTGATTTAACTATTAGAGACACAAAGCATTGTCTAGTGCAAGCTATCAAGGGCTCCATTGATAAATTTTATGTAATCGTATTATAATTCCCTAATTTATTCAATGTTTAATTATTATTCTTCAAAACACGTTAAAGTGGTACTTCTGGCGACATCTGTTGTCAATATAGGTCACCATCACTTCCAAACAAAATTAATAAAATCTATAAAATTAATTTGCAAATATCGGTAATAAAGAGGTTAATTTTTATTTTCATGAAAACTAATTCAAAAACAATACAAATTAAAAATATGTTATAATTTATAATCAACAAATTAAACAATTAAACAATTGAACAAGACATTTTAATTACACCTGACAAAAATTCGATTAATAATAAAAATATTTTTGTTAAATTTCAGCATTTTACAATGTACAGCTAATTATTCCTACGAAATAAGGAATAGCCAACAAAGAGGAATAGTGTTATTTCACCCTAAAAAGAAAATTGATTAAAATATAATCGCAATCGAATTATATCCCTGAATGTCGATAATGAAAAGATCTATAACAACAAAATTTTAAAGAACACCATTTAATAGGCATAAATTTCATGTTTATTGAAATTTTAAAAGTACGCTAAATTTATGAGATAAGAGGTAAAACTATCAATTTAAAACTATGTAATTGAAAAAAGTAGTACTCAATGTCCTCTGTCGGTTCTTTCCAAAACAATTTTTCAAACTGATATACTAAATCTATTAACTTAATATAATTATTATATTTGATCGTAACTTTAAAACATTAAAAGGTTCAAAATAAATCTTTGTCAAGTTGAGTATAAGGTTTTCAACTTGAAAATATATACAATTTAAGTTACAATAACGAATTAAAATTATCGCGCCACCGAAATGTTTGATATCCGCGTTAAAACCCAATCATAGTATATTTTATTTAATCTCTATTATTAGGTTACACATATTAATAAGTCGAATGTTAGTAAACACGTGGCGCCCTTTAGCAGATACCAGTGCGTACTTTTTCGCGAAAGTGTTTAGGGTTAAATTGACAAACATGGCGCCACCTATAAATTCCGGTGCGTAACTTTATCCTAAAAGAAATATTAAAATATCGAAAATTTATTATTCAATAATATATATTAAATAAATATTCCTTGTACGTAATTAACAAAGGTTTATTTAATATAGTTCATTGGTTAATAAATTTTCGATATCGTTTTTAGAGAAACATTACACATTCTTACTGTACAAAAGCATATATTTACATTGAAAATTTCCTTGTCATCGTAATTATTATCATTTTAATATGTAAATTGATTGTATAATCGGTTCTTGTTAAAACATTTTAACTAATAAATACAATGAATTACAACAAGTAGTACAGTTGCATAAAATATTTTGTGAAATTGTACTAAGTATAATAATTATATTTATTCATGTGATTTTAAGTATCAAGAGTTCAAAAAGCCCTTACCTCGCATTCAGCTGTGAATATAAAACGAATATTTATAGTAGATCTATACATATTATACTTTATATAATGGTTTGCCAATTTATATCTGCTTTATATCTTTATTCAGTACTTAAAAATTAAACACAAACATCAAATGCATATATTTTTATAACAAATTACAATAAATGTTTTATATATATCACATACTTTTGCGCACAACTAAAATTATAAGATTATGCCACTATTGTAGAAGTTATTGTAAAGATTGTAACTTGTTCAAGACTAATATACCAAAGATATTTGATTGATTTAATCTTTACTTGATGTAGATTTATTTTAAGTAGATATATCAATTAAAAAACATAACTTTTATTTCTTACAATTTATGTTCTTGCAGTTTTTTTGTTTAAATTTACCCCCAATATTTAATTTATAAACATAACTGTCGTGAGAAACAGTTTTCTCCAAAATCTATATCAAAACTACTTCAATTTAATAAACATTGAATTTTTTTTACTTAGTTGCTTTTCAGTCATTAATATTTGTAATATATTTAGTATATTTTCACCTTTATCTCTCAAAAACTGTTTTCCATTGAAATTGTATGTAACAAGTCTTTGAAGGTTATAAAAAGAAATCTATTAGCATCATACCATGTAAGTAAACATAAAATATTTCCGAAAGTTATGTACAATATCTCAATATATTGTTTTAAATTACAATTACAAAACCTTACGTTGGAGTGCAGGATAAATTTTGGAATCGCATTTACAAACAGACAACAAATCGAAGACGGTGCATGAATTTATTCTGTAGACTTGAACTTGGAACGTAGACTTCCGCGGTCGTGGTCCATGCTATCTGCTTCTGGGTTTCCGGGCTGGA
This sequence comes from Dermolepida albohirtum, assembly GCA_031893035.1. Taxonomy (NCBI): domain Eukaryota; kingdom Metazoa; phylum Arthropoda; class Insecta; order Coleoptera; family Scarabaeidae; genus Dermolepida; species Dermolepida albohirtum. The sequence continues at coordinate 32,673 of JAVIWB010006267.1, read as the reverse complement.
ACCGCGTCACTAGTATATCTGCCGACGTTTCGTACCCATTTGTATGGGACATCTTCAGGGCTTAACTACTGCACTGAAACTGTTCAGTTTCAGTGCAGTACTCAATTAGCACAACGAACTTGTAAAGATTAGAAATTTGTTACATATTAGGTAAAAAGATATTTGACAAGTTTGCAGATTTATCATATAGCTTTGCCGAACAAGTTTTAAAAAGAAGATAGGATTTTGATACCTGCAAAGTTTTGGTTACACAATGATTGACTACAAAAGCACGTTTATTTTCTCTTAAACCAAAATATGAGTAAATACTATATTTATAACTAAGAAATAGGGTAATATTTGATGTAAATTCAAAAAAATAATATAACACTGTAAACGTTTCTATTTACCTCTTTAATAGCGGTTACATAAGACTTTTCATATTAATTGTTCTAGTATTACATGAGATCCTTCTACGAATTTTTGTTTAACATTTATATTTTAGGAAGAAATATATATGAAGCACTTATGCAAGATTCAGCATGTGTTGACAAAACATATATAAAGAGAATAACAGTACATGAAACTAAACCACAAAGGTTTATGAAAAAAGATTTTCCATGTGTTACTCTGTACCCTACTTCCAATTAGGAATTGATATATTTCCTTGTAAGTTTTATTGTTGGAGTATCAATAGCAGGTGGAAACACGCTGATTCTTGACATTTTCGCCAAGACATGCGGCAAATAAGTACCCAGTTTTTCAATTTCACCCGTGGGATGCAAATGCATTATGGTCGATTGGTCACAATCCATTATAATGGCCAATTTCCGAGTTGATTGGCATAGATCATCATGAATTAAAACGTTCCAGCTATCTTCATCAAAGCTCGGTGGTATTCCTGAATGTTGAGAATTATTTATGTCAAGATGGCCCTCTTCAAATCGAGAAAACCATTTCCGTGCTGTACTCTCCCAATTACATTTTCTCCGTAAACGGCACGAATGGTACTAGCGACCAGTGCATTAACTCCTCTGTTAAACTCGAACAAAAGGATATGTTAGTAATGCTCGTTTTTTTTGCTTGATATTTTGTTTTGTCAATAAATAAAACAATCTCTACACAAGTTCAAAACTATTCCATTAGTCCAACAATAACACAACATTTAAAGAACATACATATGTCATTGCATGTATCACATAAGGCACCCTTATCCTAGAAACCAAAAACGATACGAACGCATGAATCTGAGAGAAGTATAGTTTTTTATGAGTAATAAAAAAACTGTTAGTTCTATTAGGCCGTCTTTACTTTAAATTATTCGTAATTAATATAAAATGCTTTACAGCGATTAGTATACTGGTATGTCATATGAGAAATATTTTTTTAAAAAATGTAAATTTTGAAATACTATTTTCACAAGTTTGCTAACACTATAGTTCAACTCGTTAATTTAACTTTTACAAGAATTTGATTTGTAAAATCTTAAAATATGCATAAACTATGTTCAAATATGTATGTTTGTTATAAAACAACTTAAATACATAAATTTGTTTTGACAAGAACAGTCATGCCTCTACTGCAACTACAAAATATATTAAAAATTACACTAAACACGTTTATTTAATGTAATTTTTAATATATTTTGTAGTATTTTATTTATTTATTCACAAGCTCCTGAAATTACTCTTATTCTAATTTAAAATGATACGTATTTACTGCACCTTCAGTTGAAAATATTGTATCGACTCTGTTAGGATACATAGTTTTGTGTTGCAGCAAATAATCTTTTGAGGTAACGAAACAAAATTCTTACATCCACTTCTCTAACGGATAAAATCAATTGCCACACAATTTGTTCAGATTATTTTAATATTCTTCGCCAAAATACACCAAAAGTTCTTCGTTGATCTGGATTTCACGAATGCTATGATAATATATATTGCGTTCATATAGAATTGGAAATAAAGTTTGTTCAAAAACATTCCTGGCAGAATTAATACACTGCATCCAATTCAAGTACTTTGATTTATTATTACTGACTACGAATTTACGTCTTATTTTCAAAGAGCCCTCTGAATCTTTAAGTCTTGTGAAGGGACCAAATCTGACATGTTCAGGTATAACTTTTAAAGTAAATTCACAGGAACATTTGAATGATTCTCCAATTTCTAAAATGTCTTTTGGCATTTCTTCTTTTCCTGCATTATATACATTACAGGATACAGTTTCATTCGGCATATGCACAAACATTCCACATTTGATGTAATAATGCTGACAATCTTCATGACAATAATTGTAAACTATCGATTAAAAAATTTTATATCGAAAATAACTAAGTATACAATTGTAAATTTTTAACAAAACCTTCAATAAATATAAAACCGAATAGTAAAATACCCACTATTATCATTTCTAGAAATTGCATATTGAATATAAAATAACTATATACTTAAAAAAAATTCAGCAATGTCATTGGAGGCATATGCTACATGTTCTGTTTACTATTGATATAAAATACTTATTATCCTTGGTTGGACAAATCATATGTTTAAATTATGTACATGTATACTTAAAAAATAAAAGCTATTTACAAATGTTCATATAGAACATGTGCATACTTACATAACTGTTTATTAACAAATTCAATTTGTATATCTACAGCACAAATTTCATTTTCTATTCTATCATCCTTTACCCATTATGTACATCAGAGCAGTAATTCTGTTTTAATATCATTGGCAGTGGTAATATCACATTTTATTTATTGTCCAGTCATTTATTTTAATATTATTTATATTAATAATAGTTTGAAAAGATATACTCTATCATCCACACATTCATCTTGAATTCTCTGTTTAAACAAGGAATATTTTCAGAGAACTGCAGCTTATTTGCATTACATTTCTCAATTTCTTTATTTATTACGAGATACAATTATTAAAGAATATATTATCAAAGCAAATACCTTCAATAAAGTAAATATTGAATGTATGGCCAAAATCAGTTACCAAAAATTGCAAACATATCGGACTCCATAGAAAATTAAACTGCAATTCTTAATGCCATACCATAAATTCTAGTGTGAGGTAAACATAAAATTTAACCTAACAAACTAGATAACAATATAATGTAATGCAATCCCGCGAGATGTCAGGAACAGAAGCAGACATAAATAATTCATTATTATTAACTTTCTCCATTTGGTACAGTTTAACGAATTTGCTTATGGTATAATAGCTGATAAAAACAGACATACTTTATGTTTTTTGTTGTGATTTTTTTATAGCATTTTAAAAGGTGAGTACTTGCCATATAATAAATAATTAAATCTACTTTTGCTATTGTTAATCATTGTTTCACTTATTTACTTATTTTTGTAAATAGCTTATTGCTAATCTTAATATGACCTCAATCAAGTATTATTCCTAATAATGTTTGACTCGGTCTGACTTTTCTGCAGGAAAAAAATTCTCTCTCAAACCTTAACATCCCCGATAAATGTATTTGTTCTTCCCTCGGTATTCCTACAAATATTCCAACAAAAACGCAAAAACAAAGACAGTACCATAGACAACTCCCCCATGAAGGTAGTGTAACTTATGATAAATTATTGGGTCAGTGTTTAGCGCCACGTACAATTCCCGAGCGAACTAAAATAGACATTTTTGAATTTTCGATATAAAAATTTACTTAATTTGTATTCCTCTTATTAGAGTACAAAAATAAAATGATAAAAATATTGCATTTTATTTTTATAACTATAAGAAGAATGTTATAATGTTATAAAGAATATAGAGTGATGAATAATGAACTTCCTTTTTAACTTATGTACATGTGGGTAATAAGTAAAAAAGCGGTTTTTTGAATTATTTTACTTTCTTAAATTTTTTATAATTGTATAGCCTACATCAAAATTCATCTGAACCAGGTAGCTCCTTATTAATTTGATTGTAGTTGAAAATAGCAATATAAATAAAATATTTTATTACAGACGCCCTTAATTTTGCTAAATGTTAACATTCTCTAAAACCAAACAAAAACAATTTGTAAAAACTCTTCAATTTACTAAGACCCATAAAAAATTATTGAAAAACTACTCGTAAAAAAACTTGCCTTGTCAATTTGGTACTTTTCTTCTTAAAATGGAAGTAAGGGTGTTCTTGTAATATTGTTTCAATTATATTATTTGAATTAATTGAATACATATCTGCTTCTGTGGCATATTCCAACGTTAATGGCATGTTCTGAATGTCACCTAATAATGATTGGTGATCCGTCTTATATTTTTTTATTGGTGACAGCGAAGTGAACTGATTCTAAATTACACAAAGCAATATTTACTATAATTGCATTTATAAATAGATCACTTAAACATGTTAGCCGGTAAATAAAGTGTTCGTATAGCATTTAGCGTTAATCTATTTCGTGTTAGATATTATAATAAATGAATATTGTTTACTCTCAATGGTTACATTTAACTACTAAGAATTTCCCGTAGCATTGATTCAGTGTTGAAAGCAGAACGATCTTGCTTTTGAAAATTCACGAAGTACAAACCATTCTTCATTGCAATTTGCAACATCGTTTACTTGGCACGATTAATCTAAAAAATTAAAATTTATATATTATTACATTGAATAAGATAATAATTACTAATAAAACTTGTTACTTAAAAACAGGTTCAAAGCTTCAAGATGGCTTCATATTCATGTGTTCACCCTATATGTATACAGTGCCTTCAAAAATGATTGCCTTGTTGCAATACTGATCATGCCACCTCGCGTGTAACCTGAATCGAACTATTAATTCTGACATGTTTATAAAGTACTTAAAAGCCTTAACCTAATTTATAATAGGAAAAAAATAACTCAGAAAATTTATTTTAGTAGCTCTTTGGAAGTTATGTTTTGCAAAGAAGTTATTAATTATTCAATATTTATTAATTTTCAACCTGTTTGAATGATTTGCTTATTTTGCTTAAAGGATTAAAAATGGAAGTTTTAGGTTAGTTTAATAATTGCAATAAGTCAAACAGCTTATTAAAAGTGTTTAATATAATTTATAAGAATTGTTCAAAATGTTGTCATTGTTTCCCATGCATTTAGTTACTCTCTTCTTCATGTTATCAAATACTTTGTGAAGCGTTTCAACAGCAATATTTCTGATCTCATAATCGATTGCTTGTTGCGGATCGTCAATATTATGAAGTCTGTTCGTATGGATTTTGTTTTTTACATGTCCAAATAAGAAATAATCCAAGGGAGTCAAATCAGGTGAACGAGGAGTAAATGTTATTAAACGATTATCATAAAATTCCCTTAAAAACGTTATCGCAGCACCTGCACAGTGTGCAGCAGCAGAATCTTGTTGAAAAAACCATAATGCAATTCCTCATCATCTAGTTCATTAATAAATAGTTGTAAAATATTTTCGCTATAACGTTCACCGTTTATAGTATAATTAAAAAATATTGGACCAATTAATCTACGTCTTGACATAGCAACCCAAATTCCTATTTTTATGGGGTGCAAACTTGTCTCCTTAAAGTTATGTGGATTCTCAGTTGACCATGTCCTATAATTCTGTGAATTTATCTATCCTTAAAGGTGAACCCATGCCTCATCAGAGAAAAATGTTTTGTCTAATATATCGTCATTATTTAAAACTTCATTAAACCATGTGCAGTACTCAATTCTTCGATTAAAATCTAATGGATATAGTTCCTGCACAACAGATATTTTGTATGGGTGTAAATGTAGTTTCTTCTTCAATGCAGTATGACATGTCCCAACCGATAAACCTAAATAAAGTAGGTACATATTTATTTGATAAACAAAAATTTGATCAAACTAACCTGTCTGTGCTGGAAGTTGTGACACTGATTTTTTCGGACTAACATCCATTCGTTCTCGAATACCTTCCAAAACTACTTCAGTCAGGAGAGTCGGCCGTCCTGATGATTTTCCCGTAGAAACGTTGCCACTTTGATCAAAAAGCTTTACAATTCTTCGAACATGTTGCGAAAATATTTCGAAATTAACAGCTTCATGTCGTGGAAATTCTTCCTCAAACTAATCTGCACAAGACCGAAGTGAATACTTCCAAATTTGATTTTCATCCTGGTTTCCACTTCGATAATATGCTTTCAAAATAAACTTATTTTCTTCTAATGAGAAAAGCATGTTGGTCAATTGATCATTCAAACGTAAAATAAAACAATTGGGAGTTCTTACAAGAACTGTTGTTGAATAATTTGTTAAAAACGGGGAAACTATAAATACCAAACAGGTATGCAAGTGACGGATACAAATACAGTGAAGTTAGGCATAGTTCTGACCAGAATAGTTCAATAATATCACGCGGCAATCGGTAACTATATACCCTGATTCAATGAAGTGGCACGTTCAATCATTTTTGAAGGCACAGTACAATGTCAGCAACAATGAGTGACCTGATCCTACACTTCTTACCATACATATCACCTCAATATTTACTTCCTCTTAGAAGTGAAATTAGACAGTGTCTCACGCAATTCTAATAATTATAATAAAAATATGCTAGCTACAATGTAAACAGCAAATACTACTGTGCAAATTACTTTAAACTGTAATATTAATAATGTATGGTATGTATTAAAGTGTACGCACATATATATATATATATATATATATATATATATATATATATATATATATATTAAAGAAATACTTTGTTCTGTACACTGCACATCAATGAAAGGGTAATGACATAAACATAGAGTAGGAAAACTCACTGGAAATTACTAAACTGCTAACTTCAAATAGAAAAAAAGGAAGTAAGTACTGATATGGGGCGTGCGGAAAGTACTAAAAGATCAGGTCAATCATTGTTGCTCACTCGTTATAATATAACCAAATGTAACAAACAAACGGTTTTCTTTAAGACAGCCATTATTTATCTCCGTATAGACATAAAACAATATCTCACTACTTTCCATTTAACATTATACCCCTGAATGAGATTTAATGAAAAGAACACTAACGAATTCATAATTAATTTAATGTGATAGAAAGTGTGAATAGAAACATTTAAAATATTTCTATGGAGACTGTTGAACAAGATAAAGTGTAGAATGTAAATTAGAAAATTAAAAATATGTTTTCATAATACAATATACAATAAAATGTCAGGAACTTTATTCCCAGTACTGATCAAATACATATATTACTAAGTATATTACATAAGTTACTTAAGTGAAGAAGCACTATTTTAGAAGGCGCTTCTATATCAAAGTTATAGAAGCTAGTGTTATATTGTTCCAATATTCAAATCTGGCAAATCTCTAGGTTCAAGTACTTTATATCATCAAATCAACTCTTGTTCATGCCAGCCATTTCTTTGGCAAAAATATATAGTAACATTATGCAAAAAGATATTTGGTAGTTAGTTTTTCTACACATCAAGGGTGTATGGAATAATTCAAGCTGAGTAATATTGCAAGAACATTACAAAATAAATTCCCAGCTAGAATGAAAAATTAATTTTAAACATAATCTCTAAAAGATTTCCGACTGCTAAATTTCATGATATAGCAGAAGGTCATAGAACTTCACAAGAACATCAAAAAAACTACCTCAAGGATCTATATTAAGCGTGTTACTTCTTTATATTTGAGTTCATTCTTATCAATTTGTTTAATTTTACAATATATAGTTGTAATCTCAATGACACTTGAATATTTCAGTGTTTTTAGAAAGCTAAATTCTTAGAAATTGTTTTGGATTATGAAGACAATTAAATAAAACCTTAATATTTAGATGCTGAAAGGGCCTAAATGATTTATGATATTTGATTCGACAATATTACTTAATGTGTATAGGGTAACTATGCTGTTTCATATATGAAGCAGGGCAATTACCATTGAATTTAAGCAGCAAAGAGTTAACAAATGAATTTGTATGTTATTAAATAATGAATTATGGGAATGAATATTGAAAGTTAATAACTTCTCATCCATAAATAAAGGGAAGATATAGAAGAAAAGGAATTCGCTAGTTTTAATCTGATCGTATAAAAGGAATCATATCTCTAAAAATCAATAATTGAATGTAAGACTCCATGTCTTCTGAACCGGTTTCCTGCTCAAATAAAAATACTTCCAGTTATTTCTTAAATTTTCAAAAAGCCACAATTTGATATATATTTCTTCTGCACATATCAATAGTACTATTGACGCAAATATTAAAGGCAAAATATTCTATATTTAAAAATTCCTCCAAGCTTGGTATCTATCACTCTACTTTGTTGGTACATATTGGAAGGAATTGTATTTGCATGCATAGGAGTTTAAGGTTAGAATCTAACCTAAAACTATCTAACCGTTAGATGGAAGAATAGATATTACACAAGTAGAGACTATAGCAAATTTGTAGCACTGAAAGAGCTAAAGAAAGATAAGATGCATAACATAATAATATTCTCGGATTCTCGACTCTATTATCTTTTTTAGTCAATGGAATATCAATTTAAAAAATAATAAACTTAATTATAAAACAGTTGTATTTTAGACTATATGAGATTGGTTGTGATATTAAATTTGTATGGGTTCCTGGCCATAAAGTAATCATGATATAGTTGATTAAATTACAGAGCAGATTGCAAAGAACAAGGGACAGATTTAGATGTATTGTACTACCATTTCAGGTGTTTTAAAAGATATGTAATAAAGAAATGTGAATTATTTAGAATAGGAAATGAAATAGATTTATTAAAAAAACCCCAAAAAGTTCTCTACAACATACAATGCCAAAGTCTGCAATATCAACCACATTTTCTTTGAATTTAACAATTGTTGGAAAGAATTGCATATTCTGAAAGACATTAGCATCGCTTTATTAAATTTGAACAAAGGAAGACTAATATTCGCTCTTTAGAATTGGGTGTAAATTATAGTAACCTGTTATTTCTTTCCTATTACTTACTCTTTCTGCTCCTCTTTGAATTGCATCTTGCTATTGCACATTGTAACAAGACCAGTCTATCGTAGGTTGTAATTTCCTCAACCATTGTATTTTTTTTCTATTTTACAGATCAAAATATGTAAGCGTAATTCTTTATCAAATTTCAAAGCAAGTGCAGGTTTAACAAAATTATAATTTTCCATAACCTAAGTGACTGGCTCAGTTAAACCAAAAAGCAACAAAAATTATAACAAAGAAAAATTCTCATTGTGGATAACACAGTTTTCAAAAATTTCGCCTAATGTAAAGAAATAAGAGTACTAGTCAGGAAAATTACAGTTAATATAGATCAAAACGCTAGAATGGATACCGAAATCGAACAGGAATTATCATCACTTGATCTAAATCTATGCAACACTATAATAGATGACAACATTAAAATAGAAAATGGTATCTCTGATGATATAAAAGTAGAATTCCATAATAAACAGCTCTGTAAGTATATGTATGCCATTCCATTTCATTCATTTAAAAAATATATTTTATTTTAAGAACACGGGCTTATCATATCATATGTTGAAATTTTTCATTTCATGTAAGCAAAAATATGAAGTTCCTCTGTAGTTGTTTGAATCTCATGGTGAATAACTTTATTCAAATCGTCAAAATTATGAAATCAAATTCGATAAATATTAATTTTTATTTGACTAAATAGATAATAGTCCAGACCTGCTAATTATGGTGATTAGGGTGGCCACAAACCTTGGTCACTATAAAATTCCAAAGAAGTGTGTGTAATATAGCATGTTGTAGTGCCTTGTTGGAAATATACTGACATTAGTTCATCATGATGTAGCTGTGCAATTTCTTTGTGCAGCAATTATTACAAGGAAAAAATATGAGACCTATAATCACCCATCACTAATTTTATCTGATTACCACTGGTTTTGGCAATGTTATAAAGGTTTTCAGACGCCGTTTCTATAGTTTTAGCTATTACTTTGTGGAAAAAGCGTAATTAAAAATTTCATTATAATTTAAATGATTATTGAGCCAATTATCGTAAATTATTCTAGGTTCAGCATTATCAAGATACACTTTCAGTATAATGAAAATTTAGGACACACACGATGTTTATTTTTAAGTACAAGCCTCAAACAGCTCATCATGAATAACCTAATAATTAAGCAAATGCTTTTAATTGGCTCCGAGTTATATAAATTGTTTAAATTACTTATTCATGGTGACAATTTTCGCAAATTTTTTAAAATTTCGTTCAATATGAGTTCGGACATCATTTATATTTTCTGTAGACTGTTATGTTGATTATCTTTGCAAATATAATATTTGTTTTCAAGGCAATTCACTGTTTATGTTACTCAAACGCATTGTCAACATATATAAAACAATTGTTAAGCAAATTGATCGTAACATGATTACAATGAAAGAACCTGTCCCACTTGCACCATATGAAACACCACTACTAACATCTAGCATGAAATCATCTGCGTACGAAATGGAGGTGTATAAAATGGAACTAATTTGACTGTCAAACATTATGAATAATATACAAGAGTAAATTAAAGAAAACCCAAAACATAACCTATGTCACATTCAATTATTTTGATATATCCATAGATATCTGATTATCAAGTATAGATTGTAACATTTCTTCATATCTATTGAAATATTTCTGAAAAAATATTTATAGTATATTTGATTACAGAATTGCATGCACAAACATGATGTTAAACAATTTCTAAAGATCCCTATTTCCAGCAATTAATTAATATTCCAAAATGATTCATAGTTATATTTCTATATATTAATTTTTTGGAGAATTAGTTCTTAAAATATATTTGTTATATAACTCGTTATAATATGTATATTTTCATATTTCAGTAAAGTGTACAGTGTGAGCAACAATGAGTGGCCTGATCCTCCACTTCCTTCCATACATATCACCTCAATATTTACTTCCTCTTAAAAGTGAAATTAGACAGTGTCTCACGCAATTCTAATAATTATAACAAAAATATGCTAGCCACTATGTAAACAACAAATACTACAGTGCAAATTACTTTGAACTGTAATATTAATAAAAATACATTTGGTATGTATTAAAGTGTATGCACATATATATATTAAAGAAATACTTTGATGGAGTTGACCGATACTTGATGAAAATCCATATTAACAATAAAACACAAAAATTGGGAGATTTTCACGTATATGTATTAAAAATTATATTTAATTCTTAAAGAAATACATATAAATCTATAATAATTCTTCAAAATGTGAACCACCACAATCTAAACAGGCGTCGACCTTCCTTTTCATATTATTAAATACATTAACCAACTGATCAGCAGTTATGTTATTTATTTGTAACCTAATTGCATCTTTCAATTCCTCAATTGTATGTAAACGGTTACGATATATAGTATTTTTTAAATGACCAAAGAGGAAGTAGTCTACGGCGATAAAACTGGTGATCTTGGAGGCCATGTCCCTAAACCAATAACTCGATCAGGAAGATATTGTTCCATGTATTCTCTAGTATCATATGCTGTATGAGCACTAGCATTATCATGCTGGAAGTATCCTTCCTGTAATTCACCGTCATCCAAATCGTTAATGAATTGTTCTAATATATTTCTATATTGAAGTGCTGTGATTGTTTCTTGAAAAAAAAATGGGTCCAATTACACGTATTCTTGACATAGGAACCCATACTCCTATTTTTATAGTATGCAGCTGTGTTTCTTGAAAGGCATGTGGATTTTCACCTGACCATACTCTAAAATTTTGGGAATTAACATAGTCGCTTAAGTGAAACCATGCTTCATCAGAAAAAAAGGTTTTATTCAAATCATCATCGTTGCTTAAGTTTACGTTAAACCAATTATAATATTCAACACGTTTTCCAAAATCAAGCGTCAATATTTTCTGTACCACTGAAATCTTATAAGGGTGATAAAGCAGTTTTCGTTTAACCACATTTCGTGCTGTTCCATATGATAAACCTATGACAAGAAAAGATGATACAAAAATTACCCAAACAAATGAGAACTTAATTTGCAGTACTAAATGAGTGTACGTACCTGCTTATTGAGAAAGTTGTCGTAATGGCTTTGATGGACTGTGTTCCAGACGAGTACGTACATCTTCCACAACCTCTTCTGTAATAACGGAGGTACGGCCAGATGATTTGCCATGACAAACGCTTCCTATCGAATTAAAGCGATTCACTACTCGGGAAATGTGCCGAATAAGTATGTCCTGATCTATTTGTTGATTAGGGAACTGATTAACAAATTCTTCCGCACAACGTATTGGCGAGTATTTCCATTCTGCGTTCGCCGTTCCGAAAGTATGCTACCAAAATGAATTTGTCGTGTGCCAGTGAAACCGGCATTTTCGCTGCGTATATGTGAACTGAAGACTTTAAAAAGATTGATGAAGGCTAGCGTATTAGTATAAATAATGGATATTAATGACAAAACAAGTTCTGTACACTGCACGTCAATGAAAGGTTAATTACATAATCATAGAATAGGAAAACTCACTAGAAATTACTAAACTGCTAACTTCGGATAGAAAAAAGGAAGTAAGTACTGATATGGGGCGTACGGAAAGTAGTAAAAGATCAGGTCAATCATTGTTGCTCACTCTGTATATGACATTAAATAACATACAAGATGTACAGTGCGAGCAACAATGAGTGACCTGATCTTACACTTCTTTCCATACATATCACCTCAATATTTACTTCCTCTTAAAAGTGAAATTAGACAGTGTCTCACACAATTCTAATAATTATAATAAAAATATATTAGCTACTATGTAAACAACAAATACTACTGTGCAAATTACATTAAACTGTAACATTAATAAAAATACATTTGGTATGTATTAATGTGTATGCACATATAAGTATAAATAATGGATATTAATCACAAAACAAGTTCTGTACACTGCACGTCAATGGATGGTTAATGACATAAACATAAAGTAGGAAAACTCACTAGAAATTACTAAACTGCTAACTTCAGACAGAAGAAAGGAAGTAAGTACTGATATGGGGCGTACGGAAAGTAATAAAAGATCAGGTCAATCATTGTTGCTCACACGTTATATTGTCATAATTTTTAGTAGCAAAGTATAATAATCACTATTAATTACTAATTAAAAATTAATAATGATTCAAAATGTACTGTAGCAATTTGAAACATCTTTCATATGTTCTTTTGATAGATTGTAACAATTGTAATGAACATTATGAAGAATATTGTACCAGATGTGAAATGCTCGTATGTATTTTAAACGGAAACAGTCTTAATAACACAGAGAGAAATGAGATACCGACAGAAATTTTAGAAATTAGAAAAGATCTATTTGGAAAAATCGGCATTTTTGCTTTAAAAACCATACCTAAAGGTGTAAAATTTGGACCGTTCACTGGATTTAATACCTCGAAATCCCCTTGGAGGCTCAAAGGAGCAAAATTTGTAGTCCACAATGATAAATCAGAGTTTTTAAATTGGATGCAGTATGTCAACTGTGCCGGGAGTGTTTTTGATCAAAACCTAAATGCATTTCAGTACGAGGATAGTCTATATTATAGCAGCATTTGTGAAATCCAGGAAGGTGAAGAATTATTGGTGTATTTTGGTGAAGAATATGAAGAAGGTTTGAATAATAACGTGGAAATGGATTTTATACCTCATATAGAAAGGAATCCAAAAAATGTATTTGCCTGCACCTATTGTTGCCTTGGATTTAGTTTGAAAGTATATTTGGTTGAACACAAGACTTTTTGCTGTAATGCAGTGAATGGAAACTTTAAAGGTGTGAAAACAAGAAATTTTCTCTTAAACTGATAAGAGCATTGCAAACTTATAAATTAAAATCATGTAAATGATTCAGTAAAATTTTTTGTGGCTACTTTTTTTAAAATATTTTTAACTATGTATTAAAAAATGCTTCTATTATTTTCAATTTACTTTTAAAGCAAGTTCATTCTGTATTCTGACACTTCTGTCTGTATCTCTATTATTATAAGTACAGACATAAACAGAATTTAATCTTGTCTGGCGTCTTGTTAAGCTCTTTTTTTCTCTTTTTCTTATTCTCGTCCTTCTTTTTCATCTCACTGTTTGTTTCTGCATTAGTTTTTTAACTCTTCCTTTTCCTTTACTCTTCTTTCACTCACATCTTCACTTTTCCAGATGCTTTCAAACTATGTATTCAAACCATTTTAGAAACTTACGTATTGTAGTTCTGTATACTTCATTTTGATTAACATATTGCCTTTTGTTATTTATATTTTTTGATTTAATGTATAAGCTTTTATACAATTTCAGAGCTCGCACAATGTCCGAATTGTAAAATTTACCTGGAGGAAAAAGAATATCTGGAATATCACAAGATTTACTGCTGCAAAGGAGATGCAAAGTAAGATTAGTTTTTCTATTATCAAATAAATTCAACAATTTACGATTCATGTCTAGAATTAAATTGAATTGCATTAGAAGTCTACAATGTATATTTTGTCATTTATCGAAACCACTACACCGTTTATAAATTAAATTCGGAATAGGCTTTACTATCTACCCACAAGAATCTCTTCACCAGACCATTGAATTTTTTTTTAATTCAGAGATACGAAGCTCTTCCTTTTTGTTGAATTACTAAGTATAATAATAATGGCAATTTATTGTCCAACAGATCACGCAATCCAACTAAATTTAGCAGACTTATAAACTATAATAATAACAAATATAAATTGGTGATAATTTTAAACTATACCTTCTGTCGGAATAAGGAGTGATTCAAATATCCCGCTAAAGCGCAGAACCCATTGCTTAAAAATGTAACTTACCATAACAATGACACATAAACAGTTGTGAATGTAGCAGTTTGTCAGCAATATTAATCTTTTTCTTTATTATAAAAAAATAAATGAAAAGAAATTCATTTTAATGGAAATATGATTGTACAAACGTTACTTTTTGGATTAATATGCACAACCTATCCAAAATTAAGATTAAATATTATTTAAATACTTCATAAAATTTCCTTTTCAATAGAAAAGTAATATATATATATATATATATATATATATATATATATATTTGTAAGTCATAAATTCAAGGTAAAATGTAAACTGCTGTTAAAATTTAATATAAAACTCTATCAAAAATACAACAAAGATTATAAATATAGAAACATTAGCAGTACAGCTAATCGGATTCACTTGTGCTTGACAATAAATCACTTTCGTTGTCACTGTTTCCAACGCAAATAATAAATGGTTCCACAATATTATCCATTAACCCATCCTTTTTTCTACTTTAATCACATGGTTCATACAATTCTTCCATTTATCCATTGTAACATTTGTTATTGCTTCCATCAAAAGTTCTCGTACATGTGACATTTTGAATGTAGTATTTTTTAAGCAACTTCACTTTTTATTTCTATCCAAATCATTTCAATTGAATTGAGTTCACAATTATATGGTGGTAACCTCAAAACAGTTTTATTTGCAGTAGCCGCCATTTGATCAGTTATATATATATATATATTATATTGTTCCTTATGAAGACGTACTAAATGCAATAATTCAACACGTAACATTTCTGCATTATACTCAATACTTTTGGAACGTAGCCAGTCTTGAATTTCAGTTTGCTCCATGAAAGATTTGGAAGACTTTCCACTCTGCGTGAATGATATGATGCATTGACTATTATGATAACAGCATTATCTCACAACCTAGGCAATACTTGTTCAAACCATTTCTCCAAAATAATACCATTCATTTCATTATGGTAATCAGCTGTTTTTCTACCTTCAAAAAGCAACGGTCCATCCTCCACAAATCTGATTTCAGATCCTATGTGGAGTATTATTATTCGCCGGCCTTTATCACTAGGACTTTTTAATCCTGTGGATAGTCCTTCAACAAAAGCTTATCGCGCACTTGCTATACTTACATCAATCCAAACTTTCTCCTTTGTGTGTACTTCATTTAACCATGTTTTGTCTAGGTAAAATATTGGGGGACCCTCATGTCTGTAATGTTTTATTGTTGTCAGATATTTTCTTCTCCACCTGATAACTTCATCCTTTTCTATTAGCATATTCTTCTTGTTAACGCTTTATATATCCGAAATATAAATTAAATATGAATATGTTATAACATGAACAATTTTTCATTAACACTTACTTGAAATTAATGAGTTTCAAGAATCTGTGTAGATTGCTCGACTCATTTTTAGTATGGACTCATCTCTAGTTATTTCTCTCAACATTTTATTAAATGTTGGAAGTTCGTTTTTAAAAAAGAAACCGTGCACCATCTGCCGTACAGTACTTTTGACAGATTCATTAAATTCTGGAAGCCTTGAATGCCTGCCTACTCGTTCTTTAGGAGGGATGACTTCACCTGTCTGTTTATATTCTTGGATAACTTGATATACAGTTGATTTGGCCAGCCCTACAATACATTTCTTATAATATATTGTTATAGAAGTAATACCTACAACTTACTTAGCATTACAATTGCTGTCGTTCCCATTGGTGGAGTTTGCAGCGTTGACATTTTATATATATATTCAAAACTGTTTGTTTTTCTTCATGCGTCAGATGCCCCAGTCGTTTACGCTTTCTGGGTGGTGATACTAACTGTTTGCTAGAACCTTGGCGATCACTCATTCTATTTTTGTATTTAATAGTACAAATTTTGTTAAATAATACAGAAAAATATAGTAAAATAATCCAAAAATGTAATTAAACGTTTACAGGTTATGAAAAATGGCGGATATCTGGCATTCATTTATCCATATTAAACTTGCCTGTTCAAGAATTAATGAAATCTCTTAAAAATATGTACTATTTTGGCACAATATTCTATTTTTAAATTAAGAAGAGTAAACGAAAAAGCCACATTTACATTGTAAAGGTTACCAATTATTTTTTTAATTTCCTAATCTGTGTACAGTGTGATCTATTTATTAAATTTTTTATAATATTGGTATTATGAGTTTTCCTTTTTTCCATTGAATATAGAACATGTTACTTCCCTTTTAATAATAAATAAATGCCATGCTCAGATTTTAAATTAATTAAATTAAACAGAAAAATAATCTATTGGGTTGGCAACTAAGTACTTTCGGTTTTTACTGATAGAGAGCGTTGCTTTATTTTTTTGTATAACGTATGTTAGTGCTGTACTTTACCGTTTGTCGCGTGATACTAGTCACATTGACGTAACTTCAGAAGCAAGTAGTGCGTGATTTTTATTAAAGCTATTAGTTGTGGGTTAATTTTAAATGGAGTGCACAAAAGAACATTTTCGACATATTTTACTATTTTATTTCCGTAAAGGAAAGAAAGATGCTGCGGCTCACAAAAAGATATGTGAAGTTTATGGTGCTAATTGCTTAACAGAGCGCACGTGTCAGAATTGGTATAAAAAATTCCGTTCTGGAGATTTTTCTCTCAAAGATGAGCAACGTTCATTTATATTAAATTCGAAGTTCATATGGAACTATATACTACTGTGGGCAAAAAATAGTAAGACTTTTAAATTTAAATATCGCGCGAAAACCCATTCGTCGAAATATTTTTTTCTAAGTTGGTATGACTGTCAGTGACATCTGTGCCAAATGTCACATCAAAATTATCATTAGTGTTTAGTATATGCTTGTCTTTCTGAAGTACAAAAAGTGCATTCGGTGATTTTTACAATGAGTGAAATTATTCAACAAAGAAGTTCTATTAAATTTTGTGTACGGAATCAAATTTCTGGTGCCGAAACGTTCAGAATGTTGCAAAAGGCCTTCGGTGATAATTGTTTGTTGCGAGCAAGTGTTTTTGATTGGTACAAATTATTCAAAGAGGGTCGAGAACGCGTTGATGACGAACCACGTCCAGGACGGCCATCAACATCAACTGATGATCAACACGTCAATAGAATCAAGGAATTGGTGCTTGAGAATCGACGATTAACAGTTAGAGACCTTACTGGCATCGTTGGAATATCGGAAGGACTAGTGAAAACCATTTTGAAAGATCATTTGGGCCTAAGAAAAGTGAAAGCACGATTTGTTCCAAAATCACTCAATTTTTTCAAAAAACAGCGTCGCGTTGACGTCTGTGAAACAATGCTTTCCGACTATCAAGACAAAATGAAAGGCATCATAACTGGAGATGAGACTTGGATCTACGCTTATGACCCGGAAACAGACGATCAGTCGGCCGAATATCGTATCAAAGGTGAGCCGAAGCTCAAAAAACCACGTCAAAGCAAGTCAAAAATCAAGGTTATGTTGACAGTTTTCTTCGATTATCGAGGTGTGGTGCACTCCGAATTCCTTCCGACCGACCAAACTGTCAACAAAGAATACTATTTGAGTGTTATGCGTCGTTTGCGCAATGCTATTCGTAAAAAGAGGCCAGAATTATGGGCCGACAACTCTTGGTTTTTGCACCACGATAATGCAAGGTCGCATACTGCATTATTTCTTCGTAAGTTTTTCGCCAAATTTTCAACCAATATCGTGCCGCAACCACCGTATTCGCCTGATTTACCTCCGTGTGACTTCTGGCTATTCAACAAACTCAAACGACCGCTCCGGGGAAACCGTTTTGAGTCAATTGAAGATATTAAACGTGAATCGCTACGCGCATTGAAGGCTATTCCTGAAATTGACTTTAACAACTGTTTCGAGAATTGGAAGAAACGTTGACACAAGTGTATTGGGGCCAGAAGGATTACTTTGAGGTGGACGAAATAGATTTGGAAGAATAAATTAAGAATTATGAACAAAGTCTTACTATTTTTGGCCCACAGTAGTATTCTTCGAAATCAATCTGTTTCGCTTGCAGCCTGTCCTGCATATCTTTTTTTTAGATTTCCAGTTTACGATTAAGGTATGATGCATTATCCATAAGTGTCCATGACGATAACAGCATTGTTATTCAATTTTGGTAACAAGTTATCAATCCACTTCTCAAACACTGCTGTGTTTATCTCCTCATGATAATCTCCAATTTTCTTGTCTTCAAAAAGAAACAACCCTCCATTAACAAAGTCATGTCTGAATCCAATGTGTAAAACAATAAGCCTTTTCCCCTCGCCTAATGGGGATGCAGTAACTATACCAGTTTCATCATACTCCTTTATGTTCCAATACTCTGTCGATTTTACAATTCCTAAAAGCAGAAAATTAGAACATTTATTAGAATATTCAATATTTCAAAACTTACCACACTATACTCTGTACTACAAACAGGTCGTGAATATTTTTGACATTATATAATATCAGCTGCAAAAGTCTGATTTACACATATACACAATTATTGTATTATTTATTTACCTCTAATCAAAAAATTATCCTGAAAAAGGGTTGTTATAATAATAGTAGTGAAAATTTAACTAGTTTAGTTTATATTGAATGTTGAAAATGAATACAAATTATTTTGAATTTGTCTTGTTAACAAAGTGTACATTAATTTTTTTTCCAATTCCATATGTAAAACAAGTAATTAAATTAATTCTTTCAAATTTAAGAAGATTTAAGCCATTATAATATCAAGAATTTATTTGTGAGAGCACAAAGTACTCGTATGTAAACTTGCGTGCATAGAAATCGGCCCACTGTAAACTTTTGACTTAAACTATATATTTTTTTAAAATTATTCATCAGATCAAAAAAAGAAATATGCTGTTTTAGCGACAATTTAATATGCTTTAATGTGAGTATAAATTTATCAAGAAGGCTTATCGTTTATAGCGTAGCAACAACAAATAAAACGTGGATGATTCCAACGAAAATAACAAATTTGTCAATATTAAAATTACTGATATTTGCATATTATTCGATTTTCTTAATCTCAATAGTGTTCAAGTGTGTTAGTTTAATGCATACTACACCAGAAAAAGCCGCCCAAGTTATTGCTTTAATCGAAAATGGGCTTGGGCAGCGAGCTGTTGCTAGACAATTGGATATGACACGCGCAGCGGTTCGAAGAGTGTGCAACCATTATGAGGAGACTGGATCCTTTCATAGGCGACCTGGAACAGGCAGAAGGCGATTTACTACCGCTCGTGATGACCGCTTTATTGTGTCAACAACATTAAGAAATCGTCACCTTAATGCCGTTCAAGTGCAACGACAGCTCCTTGAGGTGCGAGGAGTGGTTATTAGTCAGTGGACAGTAAGACGAAGACTGCGGGAAAATAACCTGACCCCTAAAACACCTGCGATTGGCCCAAAACTTACTCTAGCTCATCGGCAAGCACGCTTGCGTTTTGCACGGGATCATTTGAATTGGACGTTGGGGATCTGTTCTGTTCTCAGATGAGACCAGAATATGCCTCCATGGTAGCGACCGAAGAAGGAAAGTGTACCGAAGACCAAGAGAGCGATTTGCAGATTGCTGCCTTGAAGAACGGAGTGCTTATGGAGGTGGTTCCTGTATGATCTGGGGTGCAATTTCTATAGGAGCACGAACCGACCTTGAGTTCATTCGTAGGGACGACCGTGTTCACGGAAGAAGAGGTTTAACGGCTGCTAGATATATCGAGGAGATTTTAGCAATTCATGTGGTACCTTACGTCGACTACATTGGAGACGAATTTACCTTTATGCATGACAATGCAAGGCCCCACACCGCAAGAATTGTGCAAGATTACATTGCAGAAGTCGGTTTTCGGATTATGGAGTGGCCAGCATGCAGTCCTGACCTAAATCGCATCGAACATTTATGGGATGAGCTAAAACGAAGAATTCGAGCTAGACTTCATACCCCAAACTCGATCCCAGAGCTTATTGTTGCAGTAGAAGAAGAGTGGTTTAACATCCCTCAAGAAACAATAGCAAACTTGATTAGATCAATGCCTAATCGTATGAGAGATGTTATTAGGGCAAGAGGAGGTCATACCCATTATTAAAAAATTAAGTGTTAAGTTTTAAATTGCCAATAACCCTATTTATGTTAATAATAAAAAAGCTTAATTTGCTTAATGCATTAATTTCACTATGGTAAACATAGGAAGTCGAAATAAGTTTTCATAAATTTATACTCACATTAAAGCATATTAAATTGTCGTTAAAACAGCATATTTCTTTTTTTTAATCTGATGAATAATTTTGAAAAAATATATAGTTTAAGTCAAAAGTTTACAGTGGGCCGATTTCTATGCACGCAAATTTATATTGCTCTATTTTGAATTAAATCATAAACTCTTAAGCTAAATGTAATTGTAATATTACAATAAAAATAAATGGAAGGAACTGTTGTGATGGATTTTTTTCGCGAGAGCACATGACATGTATAATAGTTTTTTATTTTTTCATGAATTATATTTCTAAAATTTAAACAATTGTAATATCTTTTATTTCAAAATAAATACATGTACATCTACAATTTATTAATATATACGAGGGTAGCCGTATAGAGATTGTCTTCAACATTTAATACCTCACATACCGCGCATTTGTGAGGCAAAAGGCAGCCATCTTGAGGAAAGTAAAATATAATTTATTTTAGCACTTAAATGTGTGCACGTTTTATGATTAAGTTTTACTAGTGTGAGTAGTTTTTGTTTTGCAAATATCTTTTTTAGTAAAACTGAAGCATCTATAACATTTCCTAGTAACATTATACTTTTGTGGTGCTATTAAATTTCTGGACGACAGTGTATATTGATCAATAAGGTTAATATATAACCCCTTTCCACAATTAACTATTTGTAAATTCTGTATACGCATTTCGACAACCAAGTTGTCATCATCAGCAGATAATTTCAAAGTGTCGCACCTGGTAAAACACGGCGAAAAAATTGTACGAAAAATACACTCCGCACGCGATCCGCACCGTTGAAAACCAAGATGTGCACTCATTATTCATTCAATACAATTATATTTGCATTAAATGTGAGTACAAGACAAACACGAAGCAAAAGTTAAAAATGCACGTGAATATTAAACATCTTAAACAATACGATTATATTTGCATGAAGTGTGAGTACAAGACAAATACCAAGTATAACTTTGAAGTGCATATGAAAACTAAACACCTCAAAGAATATGATTTTAGTTGTATGGAGTGTGAATATAAGACAAATATCAAGGCAAATTTAAAAAAACACATACAAATAAAACATATGAAAGAAAATGATTTTAATTGTATGAAGTGTGAATACAAGACAAACACAAAGTATAATTTAAAAATGCATATGAAAACTAAACATCTCAAAGAATACAATTATAGTTGCACGGAATGCCAATACAAGACAAATTTCAAGTCAAATTTAACAACACACATACAAGCCAAACATATTAAAGAAAATAATTTTAATTGTATGACGTGTGAGTACAAGACAAACACTAAGAAAAAGTTACAAATGCACATGAAAAATAAACATCTTAACCAATACGATTATAATTGCATGAAGTGTGAGTATAACACAAACAGCAAATCAAGTTTAAAAAGACACACAAATGGTAAATCACATTTACAAATGCACATGAAAAATGAACATCTTAAAGAATATAATTATAGTTGCACGGAGTGTAAATACAAGACTAATAAAAAGTTCAATTTAAAAATCCACATAAAAAACAAACATCTTGGAGAATATGATTATAATTGCATGGATTGTGAATACAAGACAAACAGTAAGTCAAATTTAAGAATACACATAGAAACTAAACATTATAAGAAATAAAAACAAACGGCAGGTCAAATTTACAAATATATATATATATATATATATACATATATAAACTAAACATCTTAGAGCAAATGATTTGAATTGCATGGAATGTAGATACAAGACAAATCGTGAATCACATTTACAAACGCACATGAAAAATCTTAAAGAATACAATTATAGTTGCACGGAGTGCGAGTACAAGACTAATAGAAAGTGCGAATTGAAATCACACGTGAAAACGAAACATCTTAAAGAATATGATTATAATTGCATCGAGTGTAAGTACAAAACAAATAGGAAGTCAAATTTACAAAGACACATGAGAATTAAACATCTTAAAGAAAATGATTTTAATTGTACGAAGTGTGAATACAAGACAAACACGAAGCAAAAGTTAAAAATGCACATAAAAACTAAACATCTTAAACAGTACGATTATATTTGCATGAAGTGTGAGTACAAGACAAATACTAAGTATTACTTTGAAGTGCATATGAAAACTAAACATCTCAAAGAATACGATTTTAGTTGTATGGAGTGTGAATATAAGACAAATATCAAGGCAAATTTAAAGAAACACAAATCAAACATCTGAAAGAAAATGATTTTAATTGTATGAAGTGTGAATACAAGACAAACACAAAGTATAAATTAAAAATGCATATGAAAACTAAACATCTCAAAGAATACAATTATGGTTGCACGGAATGCGAATACAAGTCAAATTTCAAGTCACATTTAACAACACACATACAAGCCAAACATCTTAAAGAAAATAATTTTAATTGTATGACGTGTGAGTACAAGACAAACACTAAGAAAAAGTTACAAATGCACATGAAAAATAAACATCTTAACCAATACGATTATAATTGCATGAAGTGTGAGTATAACACAAACAGCAAATCAAGTTTAAAAAGACACACAAATGGTAAATCACATTTACAAATGCACATGAAAAATGAACATCTTAAAGAATATAATTATAGTTGCACGGAGTGTAAATACAAGACTAATAAAAAGTTCAATTTAAAAATCCACATAAAAAACAAACATCTTGGAGAATATGATTATAATTGCATGGATTGTGAATACAAGACAAACAGTAAGTCAAATTTAAGAATACACATAGAAACTAAACATTATAAGAAATAAAAACAAACGGCAGGTCAAATTTGCAAATATATATATATATATATATATATATATATATATATATATATATATATATAAACTAAACATCTTAGAGGAGCAAATGATTTGAATTGCATGGAATGTTGACAAATCGTAAATTACATTTACAAATGCACATGAAAAGTCTTAAAGAATACAATTATAGTTGCACGGAGTGCGAGTACAAGACTAATAGAAAGTGCGAGTTGAAATCACACGTGAAAACGAAACATCTTAAAGAATATGATTATAATTGCATGGGGTGTGAGTACAGGACAAACATTAAGAAAAATTTCCAAATTCACATAAAAACTAAACATCTTAAAGAATACGATTATCGTTGCATGGAATCTAAATACAAGACAAACAAAATGTACAGTTTAAAAGCACACATAAAAAATAGGCACAGTACAGAACATACATCAAGTTTTGCAAAGACACATAAAAATTAAATTTCTTAAAGTACCATAAATGATTTTAATTGTATGAATTGTGAATACAAGACAAACACCCAGAAAAATTTTAAAATACACATAAAAACTAAACATCTAGAAGAATACGATTATAATTACGTTTAGTGTGAGTACAAGACAAACTACAAATTATATAAATCAAATAAGTAGAGGCACACGTAAATATTAAACATCTTAAAGATATGATTGTAATTTGCTTGAAGTGTAAGTACAAGGCAAAAATTATAAATTTAGTTTGGGGAGGTACTTGAAAACAAACCACATCGAAATGTTATTATGAAAGGCATGGTTTATAAATACTAGGGAAATTACAGACTAAATTGTTTATGTATTAACGTATGTTTACTATCGTGCTCATACGTATAGAGCCAAAATTCATCACCAGTGACGACTTTATAAATGTTCTTTGAAGCACCGCCATTGTATTTTTTGTGCATTTCTTGGCACCAATCAACGCGAGTTCTTTTTTGAACGATTGTCAAATTACGTGGTATCCAACGTGAACATAGCTTTTTAACGGCTAAATGTTCATACAGGATCTTATGCACGCTGGTGTTACTAATACCTAGAGATGCCTCGATCTCACGGTATGTCACATGATGGTCTCCGA
Organism: Dermolepida albohirtum; assembly: GCA_031893035.1. Classification (NCBI taxonomy): domain Eukaryota; kingdom Metazoa; phylum Arthropoda; class Insecta; order Coleoptera; family Scarabaeidae; genus Dermolepida; species Dermolepida albohirtum. The sequence continues at coordinate 7,764 of JAVIWB010006267.1, read as the reverse complement.
ATGTTTTCCGACACAACAACGTATGTGGGACGACCTTCTCGAAATTCATCGTCCAAAGAACGCCGTCCAAATTTGAATTCACTGTACCATCGATATATTGTAGTTTTCGATGGTGATTCATCACCATATAAAGAATTCAGCTCGTCGATGCATTCTTGTTGAGATAATCCACGCCGAAAGTTATGAAAAATAATTGCACGACAATTTTCGCGAGTTAATTGCATTTTTTTGCTGACATAAAATTTTTAAGTTACTGAAGCGACCGGATAATAAAACTGTCAAGGTAAATATATTGTCAAAAATGATAAACTTCACGATGCAATCATCAGATCGGAGGCAACACTAACATAAAAAATAAAATGCAAATAGATTCAAGATCACGGCAAAATACTAGTTAACAAATTATCTGATTAGAAAAAAATACAGATTATGTGAATGACAACAGGGCTATTAACGACTTGAACTTTCAATCGTCCGTAAGAGATTTTTCTTTTGTTTTAGCCAACCAATCAAAGAACTAGTTTTGGTCACGCTTTTTTAGTACTCCATCTGTTCAGTGAACACGGTACAGTTACGTATTTCAGATGTAAACAATAAGCATAACTACCAAAGTAGAGTAGTTAGTCGCCAATTTACACGCCTGTCAAAAATTTGGTATTGCCAATCTCGGGTAATTAAGATGAATCACAAACAAAAAATAATAGAATTGTTATAAATAAATATGCCAATTTTCTTTCTTACATAATCAAAATTATTTTACATTATGCATCTTTGGTAGGGGGTACGTTGATCGTTATTTCTCAAACTTTGTGTGTGTCCAAACTATTTCAGTTGTTCAATATTCGATCCTCACAAAACCAGCAAGCAATAGAAAAATTTAGACGCGAGTACACGCATATAAAAACCAGAAAACGCTCCTAAATTACTCTGACCTACGTAATATCAACAGAACTTTCAAAATGGCAAAATATTACTTTCTTAAAATACATAACCACATACGGAAATTGCTATAGTTTGTCTCAACCTTATTATGCAGTACAGCTCTTATGGGAATTAACTGCAACGTTGCCAAATCTTCTCATCATCTGTTTCCGGTTCATTCCTTGACATTTCATACGATCAAAACATAACCTTTACCTTTTATGGTTGTTAGTATTTATGAAATATTATTATAATGTTAATACTAACGAGAAGAGTTAAAAGGGAAGCGTACAGGGAACAGTAATTAAAGAAAGTGGTACTTCTAATGATTTAATTTTGTGATATTTTATATAAAACCTTGTAGAAAATACGGGCAGCAATATAAATTATTTTTGTGTTATGAAGAGCACTTAATTTCCTTGGTATTATTGAGCATTAGCAACACAATTTATGATAATCACAAATAATTATAAATGTACATATCTATTATAAAATTGATTGGGGACTTGTTCTCGGGAAATATGTCTTTGTTTAATAAATATCTTTATCAGTTATTTATATTTATTGGTTTAGTTTTGTTTACAGATATTAGCAATAATTCAAAATTAAATAGTCAAACTCATAAAGTAACATATCAGTAATTGTATATATTTGAAATAATAGAATAAGGTACATAGATAGACCATTATGTTGAACAATATACACAGTAATATAATTTTACTCTCGCTGGAAGGCAAGGGCCTCCCCATGGCGTTTGCATACATCTTGTGTATTGTAATCCTACTTGTCCCACTATCTCATCGTCCTAATTAGTCTTCCATAGAAATCTATATGAATACAAAGCACAATTAGATTAGTATATTTAAAAAAGGAAAATTAATTCTTGAAAATAATAATAACATGTAGAAGATAGTCTCACTTTTAGTCACTTGAAGAAGCTGTTAGATCCTCTGAAGATGAATGTGTTACATGAATTACAAATTCTTCTACATCATCTTTTACATGATTAATGTAGTTTTGCCAATTATCAGCTGTCACATTTCTATAACCTCTCGCAATTAATTCTCCCATATCTTTTTCTTTAAAAGTAGCATTATTCATTTGAACATAGTGCTTAACCTGTGCTCACGCCATTTCAATTGGATTAAGTTCGCAATGGTATGGGGGTAGGTGAAGAACTTCATGTCCTTGTTCTTTTGCATATTCATCAATCTTGTTTTTATTATATTGAGACTTAACTTCTGATACGCAAGCCAGTAAGTCTCTTTTTAGCATATCCTTATCAGTGGGTGTGTTTTTCTGCAAGCCATTCAAAGATTTGGTCTTTTCTCCAAGTTGTTGTCGGGATCTTTTCTATATTTCTGCTGTGATATGAAGCATTATCAAGGACTATCACAGAAAAATCAAGTAAAAACTATAACAAAAGGTTGCGTATCATATTTGTAAGAATTACAAATAATATATATACTTACATAAACGTTTGCAAAAGGAAGTCTACGTTCTAAAAAGAACGATTTAATAACAACTACAAATAATTTAATGGCGAATACACAAATATAAACACACAATGAAAACTCTGATAGCTGTCAATACGACTATATAGTTACCTATGTTGCCTACTATAATAAACGACAACTTGCAACACTGCAACCGGAAATAATGATAGCGTTATTTATAAATTACTAAAGGGAATAGAGACACAAAACTGATATTGCATCGTATACTGCATAATAAGGTTGAGATAGTTTATAGTAATTTTACTTCTATTACGATTGCATTGCTAAAAATTACTAATGCCATGTTGACATTTTCCATTCCGTCGTCTTAATTTCTAAGTATATACCGTTTAGTTCAGATATTCACAGGTTTCGTATTTTGTCTCGTTTCCCTTGTCAACGTATGTGTACAGTGACATACAAAGGCTACTAGGAAAGTTTTGCAATATGACGCAACAATGAATCGTAGGAAGCTGCTTGTTGAGAAATGTTCAAACGTGCATAGTAGCCGCCGCGCCATGTCGATGGGCTCAGTTATTCATTAGCAGTGAGAGTGTAAAGTGCTTGCGATGGCATCGTGGTCACGAAATGAGATAAGGGCAGTTTGCGTTATAATTTCGTGCGTGGTTTAAACATAGACCAGTGCTTCGAAGAAATGACTTTTTCACTAAGTGATGTTTGTCCACATCGCATAATGATATTCAGGTGGTAAAGAGAATTCCAAAGGGGAAATTTAATTGTGGAGGATGCTGAGAGGCCGGGAAGGCCACGAACGTCAGTTACGGAGGAAAACGTTACTACTGTGAGGAAAATGCTTGGCGTGGACAGGCGAGTGACCTACCAACAGATAGAGGGTACTTCAGGCCTAAATGCACCAGCAATTCGTTCGATTCTGCATGATCATTTGCACGTGAAGAAACTTTGTTCTCTCTGAGTGCCGCATCGACTGACTGAAGAGCAGATGGCACGATGTGTGACTTGGTGCCGGGAGATGCTAAAAACGTTTAATAAGGGACAATTTCGGTATGTGACCAACATCGTGACAGGTGACGAGACTTTGCTGTACTATTACGATGTGCCGACCAAAGCTCAAAACAAAGTTTGGGTCTTTGATGATGAGGACACACCCGTAGTTGTCAGAAAATCCCGATCTGTTAAAAAGAAAATGATAGCTGTATTTTTCAAATCGAGTGGAATTGTGGAATGCGTCGTTTTGGACACACAGAAGACAGTCACAGCTAAGTGGTATACTGAACAGTGTCTGCCTAAAGTCATTGGATCTATGAAAAACCTGCGGCCAAAGTCAATAATGGACACCTGGTTCCGCCATTACGATAATGCTCCAGCTTACCGCGCCAAAGCCTGCACCGGATATTTGACCACGACAGGATTGAAACTTCTCGAGTACCCTCCCTGAAACTTGGCAGAAGTGGTTTAAAGATTGGTTTCAGAGGATGGAGAGGTGTATTGAGTGTAGAGGAAATTACTTTGAAAAAATTAAATAAACAAAGCTGTATTGCAAAACTTTCCTAGCACCCTTTGTAAATCAGAGATGATGATAGACCGCGTATATTCACTAAAAGTAGAAATAAAATAACATATATATTTAGCCTTTAATTAAACTAATATTTTTGTTAAAATGTATTCAATTCATTATTATACATGATTATTATCATCGCATTTGCCATCGTGTATATATTTTAACCCTTTTTGTGGTTCTTTACATTTGGCATCTTCCAGAATACACATATTCCCGAAAGTATAACTTTTTCTGGGCGAGTTCGTTATAGCACAAACAGGATGGTAAATTTTGGGACATGCAGCGCTGCACATTTTTTCTTGAGATTGTACTCCATTTGCTAAATATAACACCAACGCAATAGCAACTGAAACCAAATGACAATTTGTAAACTTTACTCACAATGTGAACTATGTTTGCTGGCAGTGAGAATGGGTGAGTACATATGGAAGTGTCCAGTAGTAACTTAAATTTTTCACTATCTGCGTTACTTACAACAAAAAAGATTGTACCCTATAAAATAAAATTTACTACATTCACGCGATGTACACTAGCTTGGGCTAGACATACTGGTACGGGTAAAGTGACTGCAGTAATATTAACAAATCGTGAATTCTACATGTTTTTTCACAATATCGACTGATAGAATATTGCATGGCGGTGCCGGACTATTTAGAACAATTGTAGAAATATTAAAATCCGATACGCGTTGGGAAGAAATCAGCAAAGTAATAGCCGAAAAACATATAGCCTATATTAAACAATACAAAGCGAAGATAAATTACCTTAAAAACTAGTTCAACAAAGCCCATGACAAAATAGATTCCTTCGAGCAATATTCAAGAAGAAATAATCTGCGAATATACGGAATTCCTAAATCCTGTACAGAAGACTCTCTCTGTAAAGAACTCAACATCGATATTACGAAGAATATGATTTCGGCCATAGACTCGTAAGAAAGGAAATTTGGAAGTGTTACGGTATTATAAGCTTAGGTAACAAATTATATTTTTTAGTAAAAAGAAACTCAAAGCGACAATAATTATCATAGAAAAAGACTTAACAAAAAGAAAACTGGATCTACTTAAAAAGTTCAACAATAATACGGTGCCGCCTAGACAAAAGATTGCAATATTTACACAAAAAATGGAAGTAATATGCCTAGAATTAATAATTTAATAGACTTAAGTGAACAGTAATATATTATATTACTGTTGTCTCTAAGAGAGTTAATCTTTTAACATAAGAAATCGCATACTTACACTGATAAAAAACTTGTTTCAACTTAAGCTAATTCTAATCGATAGTGAAAATGATATAAAGGCGTGGATGTACACGTATTACTGGCTCCATGGTATTTAATGATGAGATATTGGATTACTTCTGTTTTTGCATCCCATGTTCAATTATTTTGACACTCAAGTATTGATTTCGTGTACTTTCTGACTTCTGCAACTTACAGTATTGTGCAAATTAATGGAATCAATCACAATATCACTAAAAAAACCGTTTATTTGTCATATAATCACGATGAGATGGTATAAAATTATAAATTACTAGTAATTTAATAAGAGATATGCGTTCCTTCGGCTGCGATGATAGCCTGAACTCTTTTCGGCATGGAATCTATTAATTTTTGACAGTTTTCCTTTATTTTCTCGTCCCGAAACCACACCTGAATTACTGCTTCTATCAATTTTGTCATCGTTGTACAGTCCATTTTATGTAACCTAGCCTTACAAATGGCCCACAGATTTTCAATTGGATTTAAGTCTGGAGAATTGCCAGGCCAGTCGAGGAGAGTTATTCCCTTTTCCTTGAAATATTTGACCATAACCTTCGATTTGTAGCATGGAGCTCAGTCCTGTTGGAAAATTGCGCCTCCGTTTGGCTCATATTTCTTTAGATCTTTTCCCAAATACTTATCCAGTAGCTCTTTATATTTCTCGCTGTTCATCATGCCTTCTGTAGGCACCAGCGATCCAGTCCCCATGTACGAAAAACATCCCCAAGACATCTTCTTTACAGGATGTTTGACGGTCTGATCGATATGAGCTGCAGTGAGTGGTTCATCTCCACTTTTTCTCACGAATTTTGATCGCTGCCCCTGCACAAAAAAATGGGACTCGTCTGAGAACACGTTTCTCCAATCTTCCTCATTCCATCCGGTATATTTCTTGGCCCAAATAAGCCTCTGCTTCATCCGTTGAGTGAGGAGTTGCTTCTTCTGTGGTCGAATGGCTTTTCTTCCAGACTCTAAAAGTCTCCTACGAACTGTCGAGTCATGCACTTTCACTCCAGCGTCGGCTAAATCTTTTTGTAGTTCAAAACTAGTTTTCCTTGGGTTCAGCTTACTATTTCTGATCAAAAAAGTGACATCCTGGGGTGTCATCTTCCTCTTTCTCCCACATTTTCCCGCTCGTTTCACTTCAACTATTCCGGTATTCTTTTTTTGCTTTAGGATCTTGCTTACTGCTTCTTGACTAACACCACATTCCTGAGCAATATCTCTTGGTGTTATTGAAGTGTGCTCACTTAATGTCACAATCTTCTTACGTTTTCTGGGCGTGATATCCATATCGCGAACAACCGATAAAAGCACAATATAAATCAAATTTTGAACTTTGAAAGAGTATATGTGAACAAACTCTCTAAAACGCACAGAATAACTGTGTAATGTGTTCCCAGTGATATAGGTTATGTTTTTTGACATAAAACTACTGTCAGAACCGACCTAACAATGTTGCCACATGCAAAAAACTAAAAAAATATTCATGATTCCATTAATTTGCACAATACTGTAGATAACGGGTCTTTCTTTTAGCGCTTCCTATCTTTAAATTTAAATAAAACAAAGTGTGTGTGAGATATCATCGAAATTTTCTATTCGTTTGAAAGGCCTATCGAAGCCATTATGCATGGAATATAACATCGTGCAAATGTCCGCCGCGGCTTCGCTGGGTGGCGCGCATCCAAAATGTCCAACTTTCTTTGACTCTGGCGCATAAATCAGGCTGAATTTGACTAATGGCATGGGTTATGTTGGCTTTGGGGGGTCGCTGTGATTTGTGACTTATTCGCATAGACCTGAGACTTAAGAAAACCCCACAAGAAAAAGTTAAAGGGGTCAAACTGCACAAACTCGGTGGCCAGTTCACATCACCTCCACGTGAGATGACCATGTCCTCAAATCCATATATGGTGTCCATATCATCCAATTCATGCCAAAAGAAGTTGGTAATCATTGACCTATAGCGCTCCCTGATTTTTTGAGGGAGTTTGGTTATCTACCTCTGCGTAATCATAGAATAATATCTCAAATTATCTTTGTTTATAAAATTTTAAATAAACATATTTGTGACACAAAGTTATTAACCAAATATTCTTTTTCCGTTCCCAGGCTTAACTGTCTTTATAATGGAATTTTATATCTCCATTTTACCCGTACTCGTCATCATTCTCTATTCCCATTTTTTGTGTGTTGTATTAGTATCAATATAAATATACAGTAATACTTTAAAAAATTACTATAGAATTACACTCGTTACGTGGGGAGGCATCCAAAATGTTTTATATATTGCATAGGGCCAATAATTAGAATTTCAAATCAAAGAAAAACAACTATTGCTGGAACCACGAAAATTTGCCGGTGTATCAATAACGCTGCAAAATACGAACATATGTCGGCATTTGTCTAATTCAATGGTGGTAACATGTGTTGAAGAAAGAAAAGACGCAAACGGTTTTCTAATAGACTTACGCGCCACGTCTTGTCAAGAAGCCGTGAAAAAATGGAATCACACGTATGCAGAGCATGTGTATTATGCG
>JAVIWB010006265.1:0-89617 GCA_031893035.1 Dermolepida albohirtum | reverse complement strand
GTATTAATTGTTATATTTATTTTAAAAATATTTATTTTTATTTTAAGGTTAATGTGTTAGTACACTTTGAAGAAGTGGCATGTAACATTTACTTTTGATGACTTTCGATTTTCCATATATTTATAATTTTCATATATTGTACACTAACACTTTGTTGCTCGTATGTGTCTTTTCAGCAATCAATTTACAAAATAAATTATTAGAATATTTATTACACTTTTATTATTGATAAAACACGTGCTTACGTACCCATTTGTACGTATAACAAATATTACAATTTTTTATTATAAATTTTAGTTATTTTCAATCAAAAATTTATTTCATAAATATATTAGGATTTTTTAAAAATTAAAAAAAATCTTTGCCGATTTTCTAATCAAATTAAGTTAATAGTTAATTAAATATTATATATTTTTTAGTTTATTTCAATTTTTTATTGTGTAAATTTTAACGAATGAAAAATAAAAAAATTATATTTTTATTAATTTTACGGAATTAAAAAGAAAATAAAATCTGAAAATTTTTTTTCTAATGGGTAATATTATATTCTACTCATTAAATATTATATACCTAAAACTATATTTTAATCATATTTTAAAATCATTTAATTCGTCGCTATTTAAATTTTATCGTAAAAGAAAAATTCATTAATATTGAGGTAAAAATACAGAGAAAAGTTTTTAATTACTAATAATTATAATTGACCTATAAACCTTGAAATAATTAGTTATGGATACTTGCATATATTACAGAAATTATTTAGAATATTTTATAGGTAATTATTTCAGATATTTTTAAATCTAGGGGTATGCGTCCAATATGTAAACTAATTATTATTAAATACCCTATTATTAAATTAATTATTATAGTATATATATATTTTAACTTAATAATTATTATTATTCATATGTTTGTAATTAATATTTTATTATAAATTTATCATTACTAAATAAAAAGGTATTTAAACGAGGGTAGGCGTTTATATTTCGGAAATAACAAACAAAAAAAAATTTTATTATCGAAAATAGTTTTATTGCTTGTCAAAATATTCTCCTTGCAAAGCATTGCACTTTTGCATTCGTTTAAACCAATCCGAAATGCATTGCTGTCACTCTGACGGCGGTATCTCCAAAATATGAGTTTCGAAAGCCTCAGCTACCTCTTCCGATGTAGAAAACCGTTGACCACGAAGTTTATTCTTAACATATGGGAACAAAAAAAAATCACAGTATGCTAGATCAGGGCTGTACGGCGGATTGCTCATCAATTTAATGTTCTGCCCGGTCAAATATTCAATTGTTTGAACCAACCTGTGAGAGCTCGCATTGTCATTGTTGAGAATGATCTGTCGTTTTCGGTTTTTTTTGCTTATTTCTTAAAAAAATTTTGGCAAAAAAATAGTTGTGTACCATTCGGAATTGATCGTTTTACAACTCTCTAAAGGCACGGTTGCAACGTGACCAGCATTTCCGAAAAAACAGGCGACCATTTGTTTTGATGCGCTTCGAGCGCAAACAACTTTTATTGGTTTTGGCCCATCTTGCAATACCTACACAGTCGACTGCTCTTTACTATCGGGCTCATACGTATAGATCCAAGATTCGTCACCTGTGACGACTTTATAAATGTTCTTTGAAGCACCGCCATTGTATTTTTTGTGCATTTCATTGCACCAATCGACGCGAGTCCTTTTTTGAGCGCGGTTGTCAAATTATGTGGAACCCAACGTGATCATAGCTTCTTAACGGCTAAATGTGCAGAATCTTATGCACGCTGGTGTTACTAATACCTAGAGATGCCTCGATCTCACGGTATGTCACATGACGGTCTTGCATTATCAATTTAGACACTGCGTTAATGTTTTCCGATACAACAACATTTGTGGGACGACCTTCACGAAATTCATCGTCCAAAGAACGCCGTCCAAGCTTGAATTCACTATATCATACCGATACACTATAGTTCTCGATGGTGCTTCATCACCATGTAAAGAATTCAACTCGTCGATGCATCTTTGTTGAGATAATACACGCCGAAAGTTATGAAAAATCATTGCACGAAAATGTTCGTTAATTCCATTTTTTCGCTGACACATTAAAGTATAAAGAGTAGAGGTTCCAGTATATTACCCTGGGGAATGCCTTTCGTTAGATATATTTCGTAAGATTTAATCATTTTATTATTTGGCAAATACAGTGCAAAGTAGAACGACGAAATATTGAATACGATTGTATATAATAAAATTTGTTTGTTATTGCATTTATTTGAATTTAAATGTAATAATTTGTGATAGATACATTCTTCTTGAACAGACTATATATACTTTTAATAAAGAGACGCTGATATTGTATATTTCTAATGTTTATAAACAAGATCGATTTATAATACCCACACTGTACTACAACGCGTTTACAACCGAAATAACTACAAAACGTAATCGGCCGTTTTAAAATGTAATTCGGAAAAACCTAAAAGTATAATGGATCAAGTAGAAGCGTATTTATAATTAATTTAAACAGACTGTCAATTTATATTTGCGCCGTTGTTATATTTTATTGGTTTAAGTGAAAAAGTATTAAATTTCTGTTTATACAAGTCCGGTTTTATATTTTATTTTGAAGTTTATATTTAAATGAAGTTTTGTCTACAATTTCTTCTTCCATTCCCAAACAAAACTATCCTATTTTCTGTCACGTGGATCTTAAAATTTCAATTTTTTTTACCACATTTTTTTGTACTATTGAATGTTCTAAAAATTATTTTAATAATAAAGAATTAAAAATTTAGCAAAAAAAAATATTTGACGTATTTTATATTATTCTTACTGCTAATATTTATCGCGTATACTTAATACATACGAGGGTAGTTCGACAAGTAGTAAGAATGGAAAAGAAAAACGAATTTTTTAAATACAAAATAATTTTTATTTTTCAATATATTCTCTAAAAGAACAATACATTTATTCCAACGGTGCTCGAATGCCCTTATGCCATCTCTAAAATGCGATTCCGGAAGGCTTGCAAAATACTCATTTACGAAGATGATAAGCTCGTCGTTAGACGAAAATTTCTTTCCACCTAGTGCTGTTTTCAATTTTGAAAAAAGGTGGAAGTCGGAAGGGGCTAGATCCGGCGAATAAGGCGCATACGGTACTAATTGGAAATGCAACTCGTGGATTTTGGACATCGCAACTGTGCTGGTATGCGAGGGAGCGTTGTCTTGGTGAAACAGAATCTTTTTCTTTGCCATTCCTGACCGTTTAGCACGAATCTCAACATTTAACTTTTGTAGAAGTTCTGCATAATATTGTCCGTTTATTGTGGCACCTTTCTGAAGGTAATCAATGAGCAAAATGCCCTTTGAATCCCAAAAAATTAATGCCATCACCTTGTTTGCCGATAAAGTGGTTTTCGCTTTCTTTGGAGCTGCAGAACCACGTTCTAGCCACTGTTTCGACTGTTGTTTAGTTTCGGGTGTACTGTAGTGTATCCAAGTTTCATCGCAAGTAACAAATCGCCTACAAAAATCAACCGGATTCCGCTTATAAAGGTCCAAACACTCATTGGAAATGCGCAAACGAGTGAACTTTTGATCAGTCGTAAGCAATCGCGGCACCCATCTTGCCGAAAACTAGGAAAGGTCCAATTCTTTCGTTAAAATGTGTCTGCTATCTCTCTCACTTTGAGTCATCGATCTCGCGTAGTAATATTATGGATTTTTATAATCATTTCCTTAGAAGTCACGATTTTTGGTGCTCTAGAGCGCACTTCATCAACACAACTTGTTCTACCACGTTTAAATTCATTTACCCATCTACTTATTGTGGCGAATGATGGAGCAGATTCACCTAATGTTTCCTGTAACTCATCTTTTATTTCGGTAGCTTTCATACCCTTAATTACGAAGTATTTAGTCACCGCACGATACTCTGCTTTTTTCATTTTAATAAAACGAGGTTTTGCTTCTTTTTCAATCATCTGCCAAAAATAAACTAATCAACCGATTTATCTAAATATCGGAATGTAAACATATAAATAGGCAACCTAAATTAGAGTGCATTTGTTTTACCAATTAGAGCGCCACCTAAGTGTCATTCTCACCACTTGTCAAACTATCCTCGTATGTTCTATATAGATATACGTGCCATAATGTATTAAATCGATGGACATGAAGCGTTAGTTTCAAAAACACCGCGCAATATCGTGCGATATTTGGTGCAAAAGAAAAGATATAATGATAATATTTATTTGTTCAACAGTATATGGATAATGGAAGATTCCACATATCGCGATGTGACGATTCAAGCTATAAAAATCTATAATATCAGGTTGTTCAAAAAGTTTTGTCGAACCAAACGACAAAACCTTTTTTTTACATTTTATTATTCAATATCACCTCCTAGCATTACGCTAGTTGTGATATCGTTTATACATTCTTATATTTTATAAATGACCATTATTATCACTTATAAATGTAGTATGCAACCAATACTGGTAATAATATAATATAGGTGTGTGAAGGTGTCTTAATAGAAAAGTGTTCATCACTTATTATTAGGTGTTCATGTGGTTCCAAAAGAAATGTACCAGCTTGTTCAATAAGAAAAACACGATCTTATGGTATGAAATACATTTTATTATTCAATGTAGCCTCCCTGAACTTCAAAAGATGATTCCAGTGATCTTCTAATTTATTGGATTCCATTTCTGAATTGAGAACTCGGAAAACTGTCGAAGTACGCTTCCACGGCTGCTTACCTCTTCGTTTGATGAAAATCGTTTTTCACTCATGAATTTTTTTAGATGTGAGAACAACCAGAAGTCAGAGGGAGCTAAATCTGGTGAATAGAGTGGATGTTATAACAATTCGTTCTTTAATTCACTGATTTTTGCGATGGTTTTTTGAGCTGTGTCAGAGAGTGCGTTGTCTTGAAAAATGATATTTTTCTTCTGTAAACCAGGTTTTTTCTCACGAATTTTTATATTCAGCTGATCCAAAGGGTTACACTAATGATCTAAGTTTATTGTTTTATCAGTTTAAAGGTAGTCCACGAACAAAATTCCTTTTGTATCCCAAAAAACTGACGCTAACACCTTCTTGACCGATTCCTCCAACTCATTTCGGAGCCAAAGTACCGAGTTCACACCACTTCCTAGCCTTGTTTTGATTGAGAATCATGGTGATAGACCAAAGTCTGATTCATAGTGATAAAACGATGCATAAAATCGTTTTTTTCTTTTTAAAACACCTTAAATATTGCTGAGAGAGTCGCATTCGAATGTGTTTTTGATTCGTTGTTAACGAATACGCCACCTATTTTACACACAGCTTTCTGAATCCCAAAACTTCAGTCAAAATATTGCTGACACTACCTAATGAGATGCTTAAGGCTTCTACTAAATTTCTCTCGGTTAATCGACGATCTTCGAAAACCATATCCTGTACTTTTGCTTCGATTTTTGGTGTTGATGCACTTTTTGGACGTCCTTCACGCGGATATGTTTTTTGTATTAATGTATTTATACACATATTTTTTCCTTTTCTATTCTTTAAAATTTAGAAATTTTGTTGTTAGAAGGTACTACAAGAAGATTAAATTAAACAACGAATGCCAAATTTATCTAAATATGACGAGTTTTTCCATAATAAACAAGATTTCAACAGCTATAAAGATGAAACGAAGAACTAGAGATGAAGATGGCATTCATCAAAAGATAATAGGAATGCAGTATTCCTAATCGACACTTCAAAACGGTTTGAATTACAAGTCTGATGAACACGTGAAAGACTTACTGATGAAATAATGTAGAAGATATCTAATAACTGAATAGATGGCATTGATCTTCGCACATGGGTTACAACCTACTTTGTACGATAGATACGTATTATAGTAAGGAGGTGGTACTCTTCCACAGTATGATACATGACGTGGGAAAACTCGAAATACGCTTCCACATCTGCTATTACCTCCTCGTTCGAAGAAAATCGTTTTCGCATGAATTTTTTGAGATGTGAGAACAGCCAGAAGTCAGAGGGAGCTAAATCTGGCAAATAGGGTGGATGTTGCAACAATTCGTACTTTAATTCACTGATTTTTGCGATGGTTCTTTGAGCTGTGTGAAAGAGTGTGTTGTCTTGGAAAATGATATTTTTCTTCTGTAAACCAGGTCTTGTTTCACGAATTTTTACGTCCAACTTGTCCAAAAGTTTACAACAATAATCTAAGTCTATCGTTTTAGCAGTTTGATACAGTCTTTTTCACGATTACTTATTGGAAAATGTACATGAGATGGACGAGACTGAATTAGACGACACTATTTACAAACACATTAAAACAGTTTTCTGGGATTTTCAGAAAATTCTAACCTATTAACATCACCAAATGTGCGTGAGGTAGCTATTAGAAATTCAGATAAAGTATTCATCATATAGTCTTACGTGCTTCTAATTGATTTTCTCTTATTCCCCAATTTTAAAAATACAAATAATTGAATTAAATAGTTGTAGTGAAGCATTTAAAGAAATTCAAAAACTATTTCTGAAATATTATAACAATTTTTGTGTCTTCTGTACCAATTATATTTACGATTTATCATCCAACCTACGTATTTTACTGATATAGATTTTTGGGGATTAAATTTTCATTGAATTTTCATTTCAAAATCAATGAATTTGTAAATGTATTTACACATGAATAATATAATTGGAGCCCAGTGAATATTCACAAAGTTAAAGGGATAAAAAGCATTATAAATATAAAAATAACGGTAACCTGGACATTGAGGACATTTTACACTTGTTAGGCTTCTGCAATTTTATATGCATATGATTGATGATCTTTTAAAAGGGGTTCTGAAAAATATTCATGCATACTAATAGGCGAATGGTTCAGCAGGAATTCAAAGAGATCATTATACCAATTAAGAGTCGGTTTATAAATTTTAAACACCGTTAGTGATTTGTACTATCTATATTAGCTAAATATTTACGCTATCGTTGATTTATTATATTTATCAACACAGTGACTGTCGTAGGTGGATTTCGATTAAAATTTTTCTTACAGAGACCTTTAAATAAAGTTCGTTAATATATAACATTGTAATTATTAGAATTTTATTGTTATAATTTTGGCAATACTGCATAAATAAACAGATAGCTTTGTTGGTACTAAATGTACATCAAACAATTTACTCATGGAAGTATAGACATTTGATTAAATTTTATATCACGATCATAAAAATTATATTAATGCCGATAAATATCGATAGAATTATTATACCTTATTCTTAAGAAGGTTTATAATTCAAATAGGTAATGTATTTGTATATATTCTCCAAATTTTATCCAATTTTATCTAACAATAACTATAATTACCTGATATTGCATCTCAATAGCAACAGCATTGTACAACAATATATAATCAGGATTAGTGGTAGGGTCATTAAGAAGGGACTAAAGTCGAGAAATTTGCCTGAAATGGGTCGGTTACCCTATTACTACCTCTTTGTGCCCATAAGTAGATCTCTGAACGTGCTTGTGTGAAGTTGTCTATTTTGTAAGCGAATAGCGTAATTTCTGTTTACAAAATGCCACGGGGAAAGCCGCTTGATAGTGGAACACGATCAGCGATACTTACTTTGCATCGTGTGGGATCTTCAGTTTTTGGTATTGGCGAAAAATTAAAAGTGAAAAAATTGACAGTGAATCTCACAATTCGTCGGTTTCAAGAAACTGGCTGTCTGGAAGACCGTAATCGGCTGGGACCATCGAGAGGTACTTCCAAAGCTGACGACGAAAAATTAAATTAATTAGAAAAAGAAATAGAAAATTAACGGCACCTGAAATAACAGCCGAATTTAATCAGGGCCGTGCTAAAAAAAATTTCTGTGAGTACAGTGAAACGACGATTAGTGGAAGCAAATTTACACGGTCGCGTTGCCTCACGAAATCCATTTTTACGACATGGAAATAAGCAGAAACGACTTCAACGAGGATAGGTTACACCGTAATTGAACAATCGATGAGTGGAAGAACGTACTGTGGAGTGACGAATCGAAATTCGAAGTGTTCGGGCAAAAGAGAACAATTTTCTTCAGACGATTGGCGCGAGAAAAAATGTTGGCAGATTGCATAGCTCCAACAGTGAAACATGGGGGTGGTTCTGTTGTAGTCTGGGAGATTTGATAAAAATAAATGGTAATATGAGAAAGGAGAATTACCGAGAAATTTTGGAAAATCATGTTTTACCGTTAGGCCTGTGATTAATCGGTAGTAATTTTGAATTTATGCATGATAATGACCCCAAACACACGTCGTTGTAGTGTAAAAGTTACCGTGAGGTGAAAAAAAATGAAAATATTTTGAAAGAAATGACATGGCCGCCGCAGAGTCCGGACCTCAATCCCTTTGAATTATTATGGGATGAACTCGATAGAAGAGTTAGAAAGGAATGTCCAACATTGAAGGAAAAAATTTGGAATATTTTACAAAAAGAATGGAATAACATAACACCAGATGTAATAAGAAAATTAATAAAAAGAATGCCCCGAGTAACAAAAGCTGTAATCGCCGCGAACGGTGGTTTCTTCAATGAAAAGAAAGTATAATTAATATAATATATAAGTATATTAGAAATAAGTTTAATGAATTGTAATTTTAATTTTTATTATATGAAGAATCAATAAATATTAATTTTTGTTCAATTTCGTTGATATTTTTTACAATTTCTTGTTGTTGCTTGATAGAGTTGCTGTTCATACTTCCGTGAGCGGTAGTGTATATTTAAAATCAAATTAACCAGGTTCAACAGCTTCAAAAACTATATACAGGCCGAGTGAGAGAGAAATGTAATCTCTTCAGAGCCTATCCTACAGAATATTATTATTCATTAACTTCAAAATACGCTGATACAAAAAATAATCAATTGCTTCTCTATCTGAAGTGAAGTGTAAAGGTACAAGATGGTTCAATAAGTATTGTCGTTGGATAAGAGATAGCAAGTTCGTCGTTTTATTTTTCTAAAAATTGTATTACTTTTTTATGAGCACGTGTGAAGTTTTCTCATTCACCTATTTACAGGTGCTCAAAATTGATGTTTCCCAGTATTTTTTTACAATGGGAAAGATTTTATATCGTGCAGTGATAAAATTATTTATTTTCGGAAGGCGTAGCACCAAAACAAATCCATGAACGATTGTTAAAAGCATATAAAAACTCTTCACCTTCAATTAGAATAGTATAAAGATGGGTTGCTGAATTTAAACGTGGTCGTACATGTCTTGAAGACGATCCACGTAAAGGATGTCTAAAAAGTGCATCGACACCAAAAATCGTAGCAAAAATACAGAATATAGTTTTGGAAAATTGTTGATTAACCGAGAGATTTAGTAGAAGCCCTAGACATCTCATTAGGTAGTGTGAGCAATATTTTGGCAGAAGTTTTGGGTTTGAGAAATCTGTGTGCAAAATGGGTGCCACGTTCGTTAACAATGGAGCAAAAACACATTCGAATGCGATTTTGTCATCAACATTTGAAGCATTTTAGAAAGAGTAAAGAATATGTGCTATGTTTGAGCGAAATCTGAGACAATTCAGATCAATTAATTTTTCCAAAATTGAGCACCCCTCCATTGCAGTTGGATGGTTCGAACTTTTCCTAGTGAAGAAGTGTCCCAGTGATGAATCGCCCTGAATAGAGTCCAACATCTTGCTCTTTCTGCTTGGCCTGTGAAATCCTCAGATTTCAGCATGATGTAATTTTTTTCTTATGGAAATATGTAGAAGATCAAGTCTAGATTCCTCGATTGCTCTATAATCTAGATGACTTCACAAATATCGAATAACAATAGCAGTTAACTCAGTGGATCGTAGTAAGCTACTACATACCTGGGATGAATTCTTATATCGCTTTGACGCTATCCATGCTGGACGTGGTGGCTAGATTGAAAAGTTGTAAGACTTGAGATAAAACATGTGACTTTCTTCTAAATTTGTATTATTTTTCCTTAACAAAATATTGTGCTATAAAATCGACTCATTTTTTTAAGAATAAGTTTCTTTATTCAAGTGTTAGAAATAGAAAGGAGTTCAAAAGAAAACGATAAGGAATTAAGATGCAAATTAGTACATTTTATGCATTCTCCCTCCGAGAGGGTTGAACACTTCACAATAGCCGGTCGAATTCTCTAACCGCTTAACTCAACGAGGTAATACAATTCAAATCGTTTAAATACTCTGAAATACAATTCCCATCCATTAAATTAAAATCCGCATATTCTTCTTCGTATTAATTGTTACAAAACAAAAAAATATAACTATAATTAGTGGAAATGATGTACTATACTATTCAATGTTAATAATTTTTCAGGGGATGATATGTAATCAATTTGAACTTTCTATAATTTTGAACAGTTTATTCTTAAACTTTGCCCTTGGTTAGTATTTTGAAGATGATTTTTTGTTGGTTCAGAAAAAACTCCTAGCATCTCAGAATTGCTTCGAGACAACGAGAATTAATAACCTCTGTCCATAATCATCATCGCTTAAAGAGCAAAATAAAAGAAATCTCCACAAAAAGCATTTTATTTATTGAAGATATTTTTTTTCATTATAAATATAATAATTTTCACGATAAAGAACTGCATTAAATGACTTCAACTGATATAAAACAGTTATCACTTTATCAAATGCAGCTTCGTGAATAAATCAAATTGGTATGGAGTCAAGTCAAGTTAATGCGAATGGGTGTAGACACAAAAAACACATCTTTAATCAAAAATTCTCTCGTTGGCTGTCATCACCTTGAGGATACTGCTTCCAATTTCAACAGGACTATTTTCAGAAGATTTTAATCAAAATTGTCTAAATCTAAAGTGTCGAAGAGTCAAATTGAGCAATCATGGAGCAAAACAAAATTGATTAAGAGCTTAAAAATCAATGAGCATTGTTTTTGATTTGATACATTCAAATGAGACTTCTTTTTCTTTATCTGGTGACCGTAATTTAATAGTTTTACACTTCTAATGGCTTCTGAATCGTGCCTCATAATCAGTTTTACTTTTTCAAGGCTTCTGTAATGATGTCTTTACAATTTCAAATTCAGTACAATTACTGATCATCCATCAATTATTGTGAAACAATGAAGACTAAATTTTTCGTTAAAAATATGATGAATTATTGCTTTGGATATTGCAAGTTTCATTTCCATGATCTCGCCGATGATTTTTGCAGAATTTTCGCAAAATCACGCATTTCTTAGATATGTTTTTCAATCATAGGGTGTACATTGAGTTATTGCAAAAGTTTCAATATGATTTTATATAAAATAACGAATGAAATAATTTGCTTTATCAATTAAATTAGTTACATAATTCTTAATAACTTTTCCCCAACAACTAAACAACGAAGAAACATATATATGTAAATCTGGCAGTGTTCAATGAAGACAATACAAAAGATATGTACATAAGAATACCCTTGCCTCAGTCCTAAACTTGAATTTGCTTAGTTTAGCTGATTTAATTAATGACAACGTACAGTACTGTGCAAAAAAAAAGAAGCACCTAACGATATTTTCCAAAACTTATTTACTAAAACGTTTTTACTAATAATTATTGGTTTAATTTAATTTGTAATACTTAATACATCTTTCCAAGAACGATTCACTTATTGGTAGAAATTTAATCACTGGAAATTCCAAGTTTATAACATCATACTTGCGCGTAGGGGTGAGATCGACCGCCCGATAAGACCATTAAAGTAATAAATTTTATTGCGCCACAATGTTCTGCAATAAAATTTCAAGGGAGAGTTATTTATCAATAAAATTTTGTTTTTAGTTCAGTGGTAGGAACGATACAGAGCGATTCCACAGTAGAATTTATTTAAATTCTTAAATAACGCGCCTACCAGTGAAATTTTTATTTTAAGAAAAAATCGTGAGCTGTAAAGTGTTATAGTAGATAGAAAATGCCTAGAATAGCATTACTAGACAGAAATAAAATTATTGTTTTACACCAAGAGGGTTATAGTCAAGCGAAAATATCAAAGATAGTGAAATGTTCCCGGTATCCCGTGCAACAAATAATAAAAAGAATTACTGAAACCGGCAGTGTAAGTGATAGACCACAGAGTGGACGTTCAAAAAAGGTCAGTAAAGCTGATGCACTGTTTTTAAAACTTAGTTCCTTAAGAAATCGTAAGAAAGTTAGCGCAGAACTAGTCCAAGATCTTGCGCGAACATCTGGTACTTCGGTAGATGCTCCAACAGTAAGGCGATACTTGCTCAGATCAGGCTTGAGGGGATGCCTGGCCGTGGCCTTTACTGCCACGAGGTAATAGAGGGAAACGATTAAAATATGCCACGAGACCACGAAACTTGGGGATATAGTGTGTGGCGACAAGTACTATGGACTGACGAATCTAAATATCAATTATTTGGAACAAACATACATCAGTATGTTAGACGACGCCCTGGCGAATCGTTATTAGAACCATGTTTACACACTACCATAAAGCATGGAGAAAGCAATATCCAGGCTTAGGGTTGTATATGGGTAGCAAGAGTGGGTAAAATTGTAAAAATAGAGGGTAAATTAATTGGTGAGAAATACAGAACACTATTAGAAGAATATGCCATACCATTAGGACAGCGACTTATTGGCAATAATTTCATTCTACAGCAAGATAGTGATCCCAAATATACCTCAAAACTTGTGAAAACTTATTTAACACAGCAGGAAGCAAATGCGGTATTGCAGACTATGACATGGCCACCTCAAAGTCCTGACTTAAATATTATTGAGCATGTGTGGGATTATCTTGACAGAAAAAAATATGAAAGGGGGCTGAAGAACAAAAATGAACTGTGGAACATACTACAGGAAGAGTGGTACAATATTCCTGAAAATTTCAATAATTCATTAATGGAAAGCCTACCAAGTAGAATACAGGATGCCATAAAAAATAAAGGTGGTCATACAAAATATTGAAAATTGAAGTTGTTTATGTTTAAATATCGATGTGTGTTAGTTGTTATAACTTCTGTAAGATTATTATTTATGCTTTTGTAATAGTTTTTTGTAAAATTCAATTCAATTCTTTCTTTTGCACAGTACTGTATGTCTAATACTTCGATTGTATAAGAAATAATCTGAAATTATATCTAATTCCATAAATTGAAGTTAAATAAAAATTCTGGACGATTAATACTTTATTGCACCTCATTTTACACTCAGCTGCACGTCTCATGAAAGGCCATGCGATTCTGCCCACTCTACATATTTGTGTGTGTATGTGTGAGAGAATCTAGTAAAGTAATACACAATCGTCATAGAATTGTAATTCTTTTACTAGAATATTTTTAATTTAGAAATTTTCTTTGCAATTCAGCGAGAATCTTCTTTGCATATTATTTTATATTTTAAATATATTCCAAAGCTTAAAGAAGGGGGACGAATTCTTTTATTCTTTCTCCATTGTTACGTCTTTTATTTTACCTTCTATCTAAATTAAAATTCCCTAAACTTTTGTCACAAAGCATTACCAAATCAGCAAAATAAATTATAAACACAAAACGTCGCGATTGAAAGGTAAAGTCGGAATTTAAAGGGTATGTTTAGGATAGACCGCAGGCGATATGAATAATAAAAAGTCTGTAACAAAGGAATTAATAATATATGGTATTGGATGAAATTCTTTATAATAACTTCGCCTAATGCATTATATATGTACACTGCAGGCCATAAGTTTGGAATCAGTTCCAGTAAATTCATAAGAATTAAAATTTATCTATGTTACGTTCGTATTACTTTGATATAAGTACAAAGGATTATTCTTAAGTACATTATAAAGCTTTACATAAAAGATGTAGTTTTAAATGCATTAATAGTTGGAAAATAACCAGAGATTAAGGAAACTCTGCGTGCGGTATTATTTATTCGAGCAGGTAATATTTCTGCATAATGAACGATTACCTGGAATGGACAAATTTTATTGCAGACCCTTCCGCATAAACATTTTGTAATTACATTTAGTTTTTATATTTGTAAGTATTTATACATTTTGAAGTAATGAGAATATTTTAGTTGCTTCGTATCATTTAAAGTGTGTAGACACATAAAAGTGTGTAGAATCAGTAAACATCGTTTGATTATGGCGAAGAGAAAGCAGATATCGCTAGAAAAACGTGTAGAAATTATTAGTCATCATAATCGGGGAGATTCTATACGGGATATCGCGAAAAGAATGAAGATATCGTACAAAGGTGTACAAAATACAATTAAAAGATACCAGTCTACTGGAGGGTATACGGACAGAAAACGATCAGGAAGACCAAAAATTACAACTCCTGCAGAAGATCAGACAATTATATTGACGTCGAAAAGAGATAGAAGATTAACGGCCTTGCAAATCCGCGGTGAGTTTAACAGGGAGCGTGAAACTCGGATCTCTTTAACCACAGTAAAAAGGCGGCTCAGAGCGGCTGGACTGATGGGACGTGTAGCAGTTCGCAAACCGCTTCTACATCCGCAAAATAAAATATGTTAAAAAGGCTACAATGGGCTAAGTTACACAAAGATTGGACAATAGAACAGTGGGAAAAAGTACTATGGACCGACGAATCAAAGTACGAGGTCTTCGGTTCCAGACGTCGGATATTTGTAAGAACTGCTACGGAAAAAATGTTACCGCAATGTGGCGGTTCTGTAATGGTGGGGATGTTTTTCTTCGGCTGGTGTAGGAGATCTGGTGAAAATCGACGGAGTTTTGAAAAAGGAGGGTTACAGACAGATTCTCGAACACAACGCTGTGCCCTCCGGTCTGAGATTACTTGGAGAAAACTTTATATTCATGCAAGACAACGACCCAAAACATTCTTCTCATTTATGTAGAGGATATCTCCAACAACAGGAAGCTGACGGTGTTTTACAAAACATGGTTTGGCCGGCACAATCGCCAGACCTCAATCCAATAGAGCTGTTGTGGGAAGAATTGGATAGAAAAGTGCGTGAAAAGTGTCCGACGTCCCAGACTCACATGTGGCAAGTTATACAAGATTCTTGGGCAAATATACCCAATGAAACCCTTACAAAATTAGTGTCTCGTTTACCGCGATTGTGTGCTGCCGTCATTAAAGCAAAAGGAGGGTATTTCGATGAAAAGTCCGTTTAGTTGATAATAAAAATAAGTGGATGTAAATAAATAAAATTTGCTTTTTTTCCTGCTTATTCTATAATAAAACGTTTTGGTATATTAATATTGTTTTATTTTTACAATGTTTGTTAAAACCACTACAATATTTTCATTATATTCACAAGTAATTCCTAACTTATGCAAGTGATTCCAAACTTATGGCCTGCAGTGTATATGTATTTGTAATTCAGACGTAGATCAAAGAGGCTTTTGTTAGCAATTTTTCGTAAATAGGTTTCATATATGTTATTTAATTTAATATTCCTTCTTTCCAACATCAAATACAGAACAATTTTTTATCAACTTCACTGTTATATATTCCGTACTTTAAAAGTATTGAAATAAATTTAAAAAGTAGGTAACAAAGGTATAGAAGTGGCACTAACCCCGGAAGGACGCCTGTCTTCTGAAATCTCACAAAGTTACAAGGTACAGATGTACATTTACAACACTCTTTTTTAAATATTTAATTCTGAAAAGTTTCCTTTTTCCCTTTTACAAACTTTTTTTTTGTGTAACAGCTCGTGTGCATACATAAATGCTGCGTGGTAGGATAAAATTAACCTTCTAGGAAGTATCAAGACAACTTGATGGCATAAATATTTGACACAGATGTCAGTGGTATAACTTTCACACATCGTTTCCAAATATTTTTATGAGATTTTCATATATTTACTATTGAGTCTGTGTTTTAAGTGAATCTAATTTGATCGATTTGCTCATTTTATTAAGATATAGTAATTTACGCCCAAAACCAACAAACACATGACTTAAAATATTGATTCTGCTACTTTATTTTACTGCTTGATCATTTTTGTAAATGCCTTAATGCATTTCAGAACGTCAGCGTGAATGTTTTGCTGCTTCGGTACAAATTTATTTGTTTACTTAAAATATTAATACGCTGCTATTAATCATTTCTAATTTTTGGTCTGGATTCACCAGCCTAAAGCAATTTATAAAATTGGATTTTATGCTACGTCAGGTACGTGCAGGACTTATATTTTTTGTGTGGAATTCGATTTTAGCTAGCGATTAATGTTTTATTTAATGTTCAAATTAATCATAAAATATAACAATGTGCAGAGGCATGTAATGACTAAATGAATATAGGGCGTGCCATGTAAAACTATGCATGCTATTTACGAAAATGAAATTTCGTCCTTGACAGTACACTCTGAACAACAATTAATGAATATTTCATAAAAATGATAATACGAGGGTAATCCTAAAAGTATCCGACTTCATGTATAGATGGAGATTGTCGTTTCAAAAGAATGACTAAGGTAGAAAATACCAACCTTATAAAGCTTAAATTTGAAGTTAGACGGCGCTAAGTTGTTTAGTATTTGTTCGGCAGCCATCATTAGTGAACACTCTCAGTCAATTTGTAAACATGGGAAAAATTGGTCATAGTTATGTGATACAATACCTTCATTTGAAAGGCCTCAGGACTGAGGCCTTTTCAATATCAAAGCGGAGATAGATTCTACTCCATGGGAGTCTGCTCCTTCGTTTAGAATAGTAAAATATTGTCGTGGTTAACTAAATGAGGTGACTACATGACACATGAGGTATGCATTTCAAAAGGTGCTGTAGATCGCATGTTGATTGAAAATTTGGACATGAGAAAGCTGTGCGCAAGATGGGTGCCACGATTACTCATAAGTTTTGCGTCGATTCATAACCATGGATGAAACATAGGTCCATCACTTCACATCTGAGGCGAAGGAACCGTCAAAACAATGGACTGAAAGAGAAGAATCGGTTCCAAAGAAGGCGAAGACAGTTCCACGTGGATGCGCGTGGGATAATTTTCATTGATCATCTTCAGAAAAAAAAACAGTCAATGGCGAGTATGATACGAACTTATTGCAAGGTCTGATAAATTAAATGAAGAAAAATCTACTGCATTTAGCGAAAAATAAGGTTCTATTCACCAAGACTGTAATTTACATATTCGTTATCGCAATGGACAAAATCAATGAGTTAAAATTCGAATTGCTTCCTCAAATTTAGCCTCCTCGGATTATTTTCTGTTTCCAAACTTGCAAAAATGTCTCAATGGTAAAAGATTTGCCAACAATGAAGAGGAGGATGGCTATCTTGAGGAGCTCAACGATCCTCACTATAAACGGGGTATCGAAGTTATTAAAAGCCGCTAGGAAAATCGAGTTATAAAGAGAGAAGATGATACTCATCATTAACTATTGTACCATTTGGAATGAGTTCTTCGTAGATAACTCGTTGAAAACGCAAAAAAAAGAAAATAGTATAGTTTTGGGTTTCGTTTTCTCCAAAAGAGATTTTCATGGTGACCGTTATCCAACACTTTGATTCTAGATGGAGATTGTCGTTTCAAAAGAATGACTGAGGTAGAAAATACCAACCTTATAAAGCTTAAATTTGAAGTTAGACGGCGCTAAGTTGTTTAGTATTTGTTCGGCAGCCATCATTAGTGAACACTCTCAGTCAATTTGTAAACATGGGAAAAATTGGTCATAGTTATGTGATACAATACTTTCATTTGAAAGGCCTCAGTCCAATATCTATATATATTGATTCTAGGTTTCTGGATCGTCAGTTACAATCACCTTAAAGAGTTTTCATACTTTCGAGCACCTTTAAAGATATCTTTGCAATATCCAATTCGGTACAATTTTTGCTGTTCGTCGATGTGAACAAATTTTGAATTTAGTTTTCGGAAATTAAATTCGTTTCGAGCATTCAAAGTTACATTTCACATAGTTTTTCGGCGCTTCTTTGGTAATCGTGTCAACTCTCCACTCTCTGTCTTTTCTCTGTGTTTCTGGTGTTAGTAATAAAAGATTAGTCCATATGCGATTTTCCTGTAGTAGTTTTACTATTTTTAATACTGAACTTGATGTGAGTTCTTCCTTCTTTCTTTATTTTTCAACCGAAGCATATAATGGTCGCTTAAATAAGTTAAATCTTGTCATTTTCTGAACAATTCATAATATTTTTGCCAGAGTACTTAGAGTTACGTTAGGGGTATATCGTGGGCAATCTATTTAGTTAAAATCAAAATCTTTAGGAAAAGATTTGTGCATAAAGAAACTGGAGTTTCGAACAGTCTTCCATGTCATTTTTACATCACAATTTATGTAGAAATATTGCATAATATTTACTGAAGCATCTAGAAGTCTATTGTCATGGTTCTTATTTTCGATTGAAAGTTCTCGATATTACGTGCGGATTCTTTCATCCTCCGCTATCTATGGATTGTATTTTGAATAAAGACAGCAATACTTAATAACTTTATATGTAATTTAATAAAAGTACTATTTATAGCAATATGATCGATATCACTAAAATTGAAACAAATTTCCCATTAATGTAAATGGACGAGTTGAAGAAATATTAAATACATCCAAACGAAAACATCAAAAGAAAATTCTCCTCAAAGGAAGCGTTTTATTAAGTGAAGTCAAGTGAAGAATCTATTGAAAACAAGAACGAAATCGAAAAGTCTTATTTGCATGAAAATTACAAAACGAAATATGAAAATTTAAACGAGGTCAAGATGAAAAAATAAGGCGAAATATAAAAAGCAAAAATTGAAATGCTGATTCTACAAGACAATGTACAATAATAAAGCCTATTCAGGGAAACTGTAACGAAGTTATTCATAAATTCATTCTCTAATTGGAAGTACTAAACGAACAAACTCATTTGAAGTTATTTCGATTTACGAAAATTGAATAGAAACAGCAAAATATTCTCTATGAACATCAAATCACTTGATCTTAAAATAAAATGAGTCTGATTATTGTATTTTGACTTACAAATACGGGCAAGGTCGAACGAAACCAAAAAAAATATGTAAAGAAACAATCCGAAAGGAAGAAAAACCGTCGAAAGCCCACACAGTGTGCGTTTTGGCTTTCGACGGTACAGATCGTGTACGGAGTTTGTATCGTGCGGGCTTTTGACGTAGTTTTCCAGGTGCGACGCTGTTTAATTATCTGCTGATGGTGACAACTTAGATGTCGAAATACGTATACAGAATACGAAAATTAATATGGAATGGGGTTATATATCAACCTGAAGTGATACTTTCAGTAGCTAAAAGTAGCTTCGTAGAATGGGCAGGTGTGAACGTGCTTGTTGTGTATTCTCTCTGTGCTGTCTTGCAAAAGGGATTCTCTGTTTAATAAATAAATAATGTTTTATTCATCAAGACTGTAATTTACATATTCGTTATCGCAATGGACAAAATCAAAGAGTTAAAATTCGAATTGCTTCCTCAAATTTAGCCTCCTCGGATTATTTTCTGTTTCCAAACTTGTAAAAATGTCTCGATGGTAATAGATTTGCCAACAATGAAGAGGAAGATGGCTATCTTGAGGAGCTCAACGATCCACACTATAAACGGGGTATCGAAGTTATTAAAAGTCGCTAGGGAAATCGAGTTAAAAAGAGAGAAGATGATACTCATCATTAACTGTTGTACCATTTGGAATGAGTTCTTAGTAGATAACCCGTTGAAAACGCAAAAAAAAGAAATGAGTATAGTTTTGGGATTTGTTTTCTCGAAAAGAGATTTCCATGGTGACCGTTATCCAACACTTTGATTCTAGGTTTCTGGATCGTCAGTTACAACCACCTTAAAGAGTTTTCATACTTTCGAGCACCTTTAAAGATATCTTTGCAATATCCAATTCGGTACAATTTTTGCTGTCAATCGATGTGAACAAATTTTGAATTTAATTTTCGGAAATTAAATTCGTTTCGAGCATTCAAAATTGCTTTTGACGTAGTTTTCCAAGTGCGACGCTGTTTAATTATCTGCTGATGGTGACAACTTAGATGTCGAAATACGTATACAGAATACGAAAATTAATGTAGAAGGGGATTATATATCAACCTGAAGTGATATTTTGAAAAGCTAAAAGTAGCTTGGTAGAATGGGTAGATGTGGACGTGCTTGTTGTGCATTCTCTCTGTGCTGTCTTGCAAAAGGGATCATCTGTTTAATAAATAAATAAATAAGTAAATAAACTGTCTGCAATTAATTTCATTAACGATTAACCTATAAACATAAAGTACAATACCATGGTATAAACTTGTGCCGCATAGGAACTCAATTTTTGATCGTTATGAGAAATGTTAAATCTTACTTCTGTAGTACGAGTATTAGTTGCTAACAATTATTATTTGCTTGTAGCAACTTTAATATACTTATATATGGATTTACATTTAGGTATAGATGTCGTTATTCTGTAATACATTTGTTGTCCTGTAAAAGGAATCGTCAATTGGATAAATAAAGATATTATTATTATTATTATTAAAAATGTCTCATTTACCCGACTTTATTACGAAGATACCGTTCTGTTCAATGATTTAATAAGACTACTAAATAGATAAACGTGATAGAAATTCTAAAAGAAATAATAAGAATAGTTCGTGTGTCATGTCCGTTATGCAAGATAAAGTTGCGTAAATTTAAATACGATCATCCGCCTTAAATATGTCATATGTATAAAAACAAAAGCAAACAATTCAGCACACCTATTCAAGTCTTACTTTAACAAATGCTAATTTATAAATAATTAATAACATGTAGATGCATGCGTGTGTTACAGGTTACTATGTCCATATTAACGTTAAATTCTTTAAATGCTCTTTGCGTTTATTAAAATTAATTTTTCTTCCGTCATGACTATAATGGGGATGTACATACATACATACGTACATACATACTTATATATATATATATATATATATATATATATATATACAGGGTCCTTCATTAAGCGCTTCCTATCTTTAAATTTAAATAAAACAAAGTGTGTGCGAGATATCATCGAAATTTTGTATTCGTTTGGAAGGCCTATCGATGCCATTGTGTATGGAATATAACATCATGCAAATCTCCTCCGCGGCTTCGCTGGGTGGCGCGCATCCGAAATGTCCAATTTTCCATTACTCTGGCGCATAAATCAGGCTGAATTTGACCGATGGCATGGGTTATGTGGGCTTCGCACGATCTCGGTGGCCAGGTTACATCACCTCCACGGGAGATTATCATGCCCTTAAACCGCTCTTGCAGAATGTCCAACGTGGCATGAGCTGTATGGCACGTAGCGCCGTCCTGTTGAAAACACATGTCGTTGGTGTCCATATCATCCAATTCAGGCCAAAAGAAGTTGGTAATCATTGACCTATAGCGCTCGCCGTTGACGGTGATGACCTGACCAACGTCGTTCTCAAAGAAATATTTACCGATGACGCCGCTAGCCCAAAATCCACACCAAACAGTGACTTTTCGGGATGCGTTGGACGCTCTTGGATCTCAGGTGGATTGGTATTGTCCCAAATTCGACAATTTTGTGTGTTGACGTACCCATTCATCCAGAAATGGGCCTCACCGCTAAAGATGATTTTTTCAATGAAAATTGGAGTCAGTTTCCAACTGCTCCAGGGCCCATTCAACGAACACACATCGTTGTCTATGGTCGTTTACCTTCAGCTCCTGGATCAGTTGAATTTTGTATGCATGCAGGCCCAAGTGACGACGCAAAATTCGCCAAGCTGTGGTCTGCGAAAAGCCGAGTTCTTGTGAGCAGAACAGGAGAAATCATGAAAGTAGAAAAGAATATTATAGAAAAGACTCAAGATAGACAATGCTGGTATAATTTGAATTGTTTCGAAAATATTCAGTTTTACATCATCATCATTATTACTATTTGTTGTTATTATTTTGGCACTGGATGTGATGATATTTGCAGCAACAGTAGAAGACGCCTCAAGCTTTATTTCGAACCTTTTGTTTTTTTTTTTACGAAGCACGTACATTTTAATTCGGCTTCGTAAATCGTCCACGCACTGTTGTGACATGCTCACACTTCTTCCACCCATAAAATAGGCGTTCAACTCTGAATGAAATAGTCACGGCTTTGAAGACTAGTAGATTTAGCGCAGTATATTGTCCACGTTGTAGTGAAAATGAATAAAGTGTTTGCAGAATAGATGCCACGTCAGTTGAGTGTCGAATTGATAGATCGTCGCGTCGATGCCTGCGAAGATTTTTGTATTTCCACGTCAAAGGTGATGCATTTCTAGCAAAAATTCTTACAAGCGAAGAGACTTAGGACTATCACCACCAGAAACGAATAGGTCAAGCAAGGAATTGCGCCATAGAAAATTCTGAGTCAACCATCTGCTGCAAAAATAACGTTCACTCTCTTCCGAGATGCAATTGGAGTAACTTTGGAAAGGGAGTAACAGTAATCAGTACTTCTTATTCAGAAATCTACTTCACCCTGCAACCAAAGGTAAAAGGCGAAGACTTCTGATTTCAGGTATATTGTTACAGCACCACAACGCCCGACAATCCGTTTGAAAGCTTAAATTAGCCAGGATGTGAAATTTGAATGTGTCGTACACTCCCCTTACTCACCTGAACCTGCTTCTAGTGACTTTCATGTGTTCGAATCATTCAAAGAAGCAATGGCAGGCAAGCATTTCAGAAACAATGAAGGTTGCAGTCATAACCAAATGAATCAATTATACTTGCTTTCAGTGTCAGAGACTGTGTCAAATATGTAAATTTATAGCAACTTTAAGGTTTTCATTTGAAACACCCTCGTATGATTTTTAATAAGAATAATCTTATTTCGTTGTAAGTTATACGTTTTATGTATATGTAAAAACATAATAACCAACGAAAGGTGAAGAGTATAGGCGATTAAAATACGCTTTAATATAATTTTGTACTTAAGAAATTGTCCCCTATTAATACCCAGAGTGGATTCGAGAGCACTTAGGTGTAAATTGAGATTCAAATTGCCCTAATGCTTCATACAACAGCTTTTATAATTTTATTTTGTAGAATATATACAGGTAAATGCTATATATTATGTACATACCTACATTTATGTGAATGTACATACATAAACACGTTGTATATAATATATATATTATATACGTATTTGGCTGGGCTGTACTGTTGCTATAGCAACTATATCACCCCACTCAACCTTCGTAAACGAACATCCAACCCTTATAAATAAGAAGAGTATACAATTCCTTAATTCCTATTTACGTAGAGAAAGGTCTTTCTTTTTTGAGTAGTTTTTAAGTGAAAACAAAATATTTGTTCTTGCGAATTTTTAATTTTATGTTTTATATACGACTTTGTATTTCATATACTTTTAATATTTAATATATGCAGAGGAATATATTGCTAAGGGATTTGAATATGAAATCCTATTTAGGATGTAAAGAGTGTTTTAAATTTCGCGTTTTTTTTTAAGAATAAATAAATATAGATGGCGCACTGAATTTGTCTGGGTATGTGGGCATTTAAAATGTGTGATGTATGACATTTATAAAAATGGCTTCGTACACGGTAAAACAACGCGTTCATATTGTTCAATTATTTTATGAAAATCAGCGTTCTGTGAAAAGAGTTTTTAGAAAATTACGTGAATTTTATGGTTTACATAATCGTCCATCTGAAAGCGCTATTGGTCGAATTATTAAAAAATTTCAAGAGACTGCTTCCGTGGAAGACCAAAAAAGTGAAAAACATAGTCGTAGTGGTCGTTCACAAGAAAATATTGGTTTGGTTCATGAAAGTGTTGCTGAAGATCCTGAAATGTCCATTAGACGACGTTCACAACAACATGGACTTAGTGGAACCAACAACATGGCGTATTTTATACAAGAATTTAGCTCTGAAAGCATATAAGGTTCAAATAACACAGAAACTGGAGCCATTAGATCATTTAAAACGTCATTCATTTGTCAATTTCATCAATAAACAACCAGCTGGTTTTTCTCAAAATGTTAATAAACAAAATTGCCGTATCTGGGGTGAAGAAAATCCACGAATTATTCATGAGAAACTTATGCATCCTAAACGAGTTACTGTTTGGTGTGTATTATGGTCAGGTGGCGTAATTGGACCTTACTTCTTTGAAAATGCTGCTGGTGAAGCTGAAGTCAATGGTGATCGATATCGTCAGATGAATTTTTATGGCCTGAATTAATGAATACACCTCACTTTGCACACGAATCAATTGATTTATTGAGAGAAGAAATTCCTGACGGAAACGGTGATGTTAATTGGTCACCAAGATCATGTGATTTGACACCGTTAGATTATTTTCTTTGGGGTTACGTGAAAAGTCAGGTTTATAAAAACAACCGACAATCAATTCCTGCTTTGAAAAATGAAATTATTCGTGTCATTAAAAATTTTAACAAAAGAGTGGACGTCTGTGGAGCTGCAAGAGGAGGCCATTTGGCAGATATTATTTTTCGCATATAAATGTTATAACTGATACTTCAATTACCAATAAAAAGTTTTTGAAAGTGAATGCAAATTATGTGTTTTATTTATTCTTTAAAAAAACCGCGAAATTTGAAACAAACCTGTTCCCTATTCCATATATGTAAAGGATATATGGAATAGGGAACAGGTTTATAAATATATTGATAGCAAGTAATTCTCTGAAATTTATAATTCCATCAAATTACGTCTATCTGAAGATAGTGGAAATCCCTGGACGGGAATATTTTAATAAAAGGCAGTTCAATTTCCACAACAGAGCGTATTTATAATCACAATTCAATTGTTAATTGTAACTTGTTTCATCATAAAAAAAGTTCAGCCCAAACCACGGAATGTTTGCCTTTATGTAGTTATGAAAAATATAAATTTATATAAATAGTAAAGACTATGACTGAACATGTGATATAATTATGTATACGTATATATAATTTAATCTCATTTACCCGAAGGCGTACGGTGTGAACTTTGATCACTTCTCTTTACTGTCGTGTGAAAATTACCTCCATTCCCTCTTGTTTTTCGCCATATCCCTTGCCTGTGACAGATTTAGCCCTCTTTCCAACAATATCTCTTTCACACTATCGTCCCACGCTTTCCTATGCCTTCCCTTAGGTCTTTTCTCATTCCTTATTGATTCCCATGTTTGTTTAACTGGTCTTTTGCGTCCTAACCTGGTCGGATTGCGAAACCATTTACCGATTATTTTTAATAGAGATTCCACATTCAGTCGCTTCCTTATTTTCGTATTTATTTTCGTATCTCTTCTCTTCTGGCAACACCCACTACTTTGCGAAGATATTTCATCTTCATAGCCTATATTTTCAACTTTATAGCACGTCAGAATCCAGGTTTCACATCCAAAAGTTAATGTTATAATAAGAAACAGGCTATTGTATTGTATTTAGAAAAAAGGCGAGTAGAAAAAGCAATATCAATATGAATTTATTTAATTAAATATTCTCTATCATGTTGAAGGTAGTTGGATAGCATGTACGATAGCCAAAAACAATGGCTGTCTTAGGGGAGGAAGGGTGAGCCGGGTAACCGTCTCGGGCTCTGCGCGGGAACCCCCGATAAAAGTTAAGATAAAAGAATCGTAAGTACAGAAGTACTTTATATATTACGTACGTAAATACGCCCGAAGCCTCGCAACCGTTAAAACCGCCACGAGCAAAGAAACAGTGTATATTGGAAATATTTTGGAAAATGTATTTGTCAGGGCTTTCGTGACCAGTATTTCGAAGAATAACTTGACAACTGCGCGATAGCCGAAAAACAATACATGTCCACATTTAGCTTTGAAAATTTTCGATTAAATTAGCACTAAAGGACTGTGAAAAGTACTTCAGCAATTCTATATGCGTTTTTCAACTCCAAATATTCTTCTTCATCTTCTTGTAAAGTGATTAACTCATTGATCGTAAAAGGCCTATTAGAATTAATCACAAAAAGCCCCTTTTTTCAAGGTAACAAGGTAACCACATACAGAAAGAAACTTCCGTATTTACTTTTCCTATAATGGTCGATGTTCATCGCTGAGTGACGATTTTGTTATTATGCTTCGATAAATATTGTCGTTTGTGTGGATAGATTAAATTGTTTCTTCTGAAACATTTCGCATTGTACATAACATTTGTTTTAAGTTACAAATGTTATAGACAACGCGAACAGTATTTTAAAACTTAAAATAACTTGCTTTTGGTATATTAAAATGTAGGACGTAAACTACGACAACAAAACATGGTAGTTACATTTTATATAAAACGCGCTTTAATTGCCTGTGGTGTAATAGACGCTTCACATTTGAAAACAATTTTCTTCTACATTAATCAAAAAAAGGTCAATAAAACCCGTTTCCAAATCAATGTACGTATACTGTATCTGTATTTCGGTAACTAAGTTGTCATTATTAGCAAATAATTACACCCCTTTTGCCACTTTATGGACCCTTTTCTTTAACCGTTTGTCTTTTCTAGGAAGTCAAGGAGGTAAGAATATGCTATCGGACCCTCATCCGAGTTTAACACATGGTTTATGTTCTTTGTAATGAATATGCTTCCAATCGTTTATATTTTTGATTAAATGTAGCATCTTGTATTTTACAGCTTTGGAAATGTTTTTTCTTTGTTAATATACGTACGCACCACTTAATTTTACGTTTAAATTAGAAGAGATTATATTTAATATTAAATATGATTGAGTAAAATTAATTTGAATGGAATTTATAATTTCCTTGTAAAATAAGGAAATTATCTGGAAGGCGTTTATACATTTGCGTGTTATCGAAGTCCTTCACAACTGGAAGCCATCTCAAATTTGAAGTCCCATTATCTCCCGTCATCAAGGGAAGGATGAAGCGCTAACATCTTTCGAACAATTATGTACATAGTTCTTGATACTAATCAATAATCGTTAACAGGCAATTTTGGGATGTTATGGACCTCTTGACATGAGTTAATGTTCTTTCGAAGTTTGCTTTTGTCAAAAATAATGCAAAAATGATTGTAGTAGTTTGTCTTGTTAGTAATATTATCATACATTTAAAGAACATATTACATATTATTGTAGTTATATATTCTGATATTAATAATATTCATTCAATTGAGTAAAATAACTTTTTGGAGCAATTCGGCAATTAGAAAGATGTTATTGTATTCGGGTAAGAGTAAAAAGCTTTTATTTTAAAACTAATTAGTTCTTTAGCAGGCAAACTTCACAATCCCCCGATGATTTAAAATGCATTTTATTAAATGTAGTAGTTGATATCTACGATAAAGAAAGCGTGTTATAAATTGGCAAAATTTCAGGAGGGAACTACATTATTCATGACTGGTAATAATTTTTGGATTAAATTTTAATATATTTTGTTCAGTGACGAAACCAAAATTAAGACAGTAGATAAGACAGCTCAATTAATGATGTTTTAGCATACTCTTCGTCAGTTTGTTTTAGTCGTTTAACACTATATTCGTCTGGAGTGTACTGGAAGAAGTTTTACTGCATTATATAACTTGGATTCAAAAGGAGGCTACTCTTCGTCAGTTTTTTTTGGTTGTTTAACACCAAATTCTTCTGGGGTGCAATAGAAGAAGTTTTACTGCCTTATATAACTTGGATCCAAAAGGAGGTTACTCTTCGTCAGTTTGTTGTGGTTGTTTAACAGAAAATTCTTCTGGGGTGCACTGGGAGAAGTTTTACTGCCTTATATAACTTGGATCCAAAAGGAGGTCACTGTTCGTCAATTTGTTTTGCTTGTCTAACACCAAATTCTTCTGGGGTGCACTGGAAGAAGTTTTACTGCCCATATATCTTGGATCCAAAAGAAGGCTACTCTTCGTTAGTTTGTTTTGATTGTTTAACACCAAATTCTTCTAGGGTGCACTGGAAGAAGTTTTACTGCCTTATATAACTTGGATCCAAAAGGAGGTCACTCTTCGTCAGTTTGTTTTGCTTGTCTAACACCAAATTCTTCTGGGGTGCACTGGAAGAAGTTTTACTGCCTTGTACAACTTGGATCCAAAAATAGACTACTCTTCGTCAATTTGTTTTGGTTGTTTAACACCATATTCTTCTGGGGTGCACTGGAAGAAGTTCGACTGCCTTATATAACGTGGATCCAAAAGGAGCTTACTCTTCGTCAGTTTGTTTTGGTTGTTTAACACCAAATTCTTCTGGGGTGCACTGGAAGAAGTTTTACTGCGTTATATAACTTGGATCCAAAAGGGGGCTCCTACACGGCTTACATATAACCTTTGTCACAAGGTCAAATAACCAAAAAGGATTTTGGAAAGCCAAATTTGGAAGCATTTCCTTGATCGAAATTTTCTGACCTAAATGTAATCGATGTCATATATAGTGTGCATTAAATAGGTATATATTTAAGAAGGAAAGGGAGCAACGACTTATAATAGAAGGAAAAATTATTCCAAAATTAAATAAAGAATCGATACCTTCATAATCAATATGTCAAAGGAGTTAAAGGTGACCAAGAAGTTCTTTTAATCTAATCGAGATCGTAGTAATGTCTTAAAATGTATATTCGAGGAAATGACGCTAAAGTTAAATAAATTTTGAACGCTTTCATGTACACTAACCTAAAAAGATTTAAAGAAGTGATCAAGAAATCAATCTTGGAATCACTAAGTATTAATTAAGTAATATTAGATACAATTTCTGTATAGAAGTGATTGCACCAGTAGCCCTAATAAATTGCTCAAAGATAATATACGCAGATACTTCACTTGGACCACTATAATATTCAATATTCTCGTTTGTCGTAAGCTACTTAACGGAATTTAATAGCGTATGCTTGATTTCAACATTTCACATTTTCGGAATTCGAGTAAAATCTGCTTATAGTATACATCAAAAGGAACACTGGTAATTTCATAAAAGGGACAAAGTCAGGACAGCGTAGAATACATTCTAATCAAGATAGCAGTCCACCCACGTCGAGAGCGACGAAACCACTTTTAGTTTTAACTTAGTTTTCGTGACTGTCGTTTATTAGTTGTTCAAGTAATTAGTAAACGCGGCCTACATTTTGCGGTTATCATACAAATATAACGCATTTTCCACCATGCCACGGTACTGAGATAAAACATGAACTGACAGTATATTATTCTATCACAATAGTATGACACACATTCTGAATAATATGCAGCGCGATAAACGCTGTACATGCCTACATACTTAGACGTAACCTAGAGACGTTATATTGTTCAATTTCTCTTGTAAAGTTGTATTGTATACTGGCGTTTATCTGCTTGTGATGGTGATGTTTCATTTGGCATTGTTCGCATTTCACCCGTTTGAATAGAATAGTATGAAAGAGACCTATTAAAAAGACGTTTAAAATAGCTATACGATGAATAATAATAAATTTAAACTATTGGCGATAATATTCATAACGAAGTTCATATTTCAATAGAAAAAAAATATCCATTAAATTGGAAACTCTCTCGACAACTATGAATAGAACGATTGATGTACAATTAAATGATATAAAAATCGTACAGCACCTTTCACTGATTTTTATAACTTATAGCTTATTTAAAGATTCGAACATGAAGTCCTTGTTAGTATAAGGTGTTTCAATAAAACATTCCATTTTCAATAGCCCGCCATTTTAACAGTTGTCATGACTCAACCTGTAACTACTTGACAGATGACTAGTACGAGGATAGTTTGACAAGTAGTGAGAATGACACATAGGCGGCGCTCTAATTGATAAAACAAATGCACTGTAATTTAGGTTGCCTATTTATATGTTTACATTCCGATATTTAGATAAATCGGTTGATTAGTTTATTTTTTGACAGCTGATTGAAAAAGAAGCAACACGTCGTTTTGTTAAAATGGAAAAAGCAGAGTATCGTGCGGTGATTAAATACTTCGTAATTAAGGGCATGAAAGCTACCGAAATAAAAGATGAGTTACGGGAAACATTAGGTGAATCTGCTCCATCATCTGACACAATAAGTAGATGGGTAAATGAATTTAAACGTGGCAAAACAAGCTGTGTTGATGAAGCGCGCTCTGGAGCACCCAAGATCGTGACTTCTAAGGAAATGATTATAAAAATTCATAATATTATTACGCAAGATCGACGACTCAAAGTGAGAGAGATAGCAGACATGGTAAACATTTCAACACGACGCGTACACCACATTTTAACGAAAGAATTGGGCCTTTCCCAGCTTTCCGCAAGATGGTGCCGCCATTGCTTACGACTGATCAAAAGTCCACTCGTTTGCGCATTTCCAATGAGTGTTTGGACCTTTATAAGCGGAATCCGGTTAAGTTTTGTTGGCGATTTGTTACTTGCGATGAAACTTGGATACACTACAGTACACCCGAAACTAAACAACAGTCGAAACAATGGTTAGAACGTGGTTCTGCACCTCCAAAGGAAGCGAAAACCACTTTATCGGCAAACAAGGTGATGGCATCGATTTTTTGGAATTCAAAGGGCATTTCGCTCAATGATTACCTTCAGAAAGGTGCCACAATAAACGGACAATATTATGCAGAACTTCTACAAAAATTAAATGTTGAGATAGACTCGTGCTAAACGACCAGGAATGGCAAAGAAAAAGATTCTGTTTCACCAAGACAACGCTCCTTCGCATACCAGCACAGTTGCGATGTCCAAAATCCACGAGTTGCATTTCCAATTAGTACCGCATGCGCCTTATTCGCCGTATCTAGCCCTCTCCGACTTCCACCTTTTTCCAAAATTGAAAACGGTACTAGGTGGAAAGAAATTTTCGTCTAACGACGAGCTTATCATCTTCGTAAATGAGTATTTTGCAAACCTTCCGAAATCGCATTTTAGAGATGGCGTAAGGGCATTGGAGCACCGTTGGAATAAATGTATTGCTCTTTTAGGAGGATATATTGAAAAATGAAAATTATTTTGTATTTAAAAAATTCGTTTTTCTTTTCCATTCTCACTACTTGTCACACTACCCTTGTAAAAGCTACGCCATTAATAAAAATGGAGCGATATACGCTTCAACAACGCACTGAAATTATTAAAATTCACTACAAAAATAGTGAAAATTTCGCGGTCACAGTTTGCAAAACTAAAGCATTTCTGGGTCGTCGTGAAGCACCTTCTCGGCCAGCAATGTGAAACTGGTGAAAAAATTCGAGCTGTTGGGACAAGTTAGTGATGTGAAGAGTCGAACTCGTGCACGTCGCTCGAGAACAACTGAGAATATTGCTGTTGTACCATAGATCTAATCAACTGGATCATCCACCTTACAGCCTAAACCTTTTGCCTAGATTTTCACCTGTTTCAATACTTAAAAGAGTTCCTTGGTGGTCGACAGTTCAACGACGACGAAGAAGTGAAAACTGCATAGATTGGGCTTCTTCTTCGACGTCGAAATTCAAAAATTTGTTGAAAAGGAAATTATGTAGAGTTCTGTAAAGTAGATGGACAGTATGTAGAATATGGAAATAAATATCTTTTAATGATGTTTACAGTATTTTTTTAATTGAAACACGGACCTTATTTAAAAAATAACCCTCGCATTTGATCTTTTTTTATTTTGCTTGTTTTGTAGATCGTACTGTACGATCGACTTCTTTATATATATATTATTGTTCTATAGGTGACTGCTATTCGGCGATAAAGTTATTATTACTATTGGTATTATTTAAATTGCCTCTCAGGCTGGTAAATTTTTAAAAAATTTTCACGAATTGAGGTCACGATGTATTCCGTAAGCTTCAAAAAGTTTGCAAATATCATCGCAGTAGGCCAAATTGGCAGCGAAACTATAGAAATCAAGATTTTTATGTCTGGATTTTTTCTGTAACCAGAACTAAGGCAATACCTAATTTGTACTTTGCATATACTGTTTAATTGTTTCAGTATTATTATTGTGACTACACTTGTATATACATACGTAAAAATACTGCCCTTATTTAAGTACTTTTTTTTAATTTAATTTCAGTTACCATAAAAGCAAACGAAGATGTTTGGTAGTAAGCTAAGATCATGGATGGACGCCGTTAGACCCAGGAAAAAACAGCAAAGGAAAGAGAAGCAGAAATCAGGCAATACATCAAACGGAAAAATTGTTACCATTTTAAAACCAGCCAAACCGTATTCTTCACAGAATGAAATATTGGTAAGCTGGGCATTTCGAAAGCCCTACTCGTTCAAGTATCTTATTTCCTGTTTCATTTCCCTTATTCCATCACGTTATATTTCTAGTGCAATAATATAAATGCCACGGCATCCGAAATGAAATAACACGAAGATGTGTGCTTGTACAAACATATATACATGCATTTCTTTCCCAAAGATAGAATATATTAAACATTCAGTATATAATCGTGACGATAATATCCTTTTCGCCTGTATTTTACAGGATGATATTGAACAGAAATCGAGCCGAACAATAGGCAATCATGCTCCTAGATACTCCGGCACTAACTTGTCGTCTCCTGAGTCCGCTTATTCTACCGGGTATTCAACTGACGGCACTTCCCCTGGAGCTCCACCAGAATATTACATAAATATTAGAACGGGTAAGTGCCTACAACCCCTCTTATCACGTAGTGTATTGTTGACAAGAATGGGTGTAACGTATATTATGAAGTTCTATTAAGTTCTAGTAATTTGAAACTTCAACAAATTCTGTTGTTACATAATTTTGTCTGCATAGAGATTAAAGAAAATTTAATAGAGGAAATGTGGAAATTTTCTCCAAGATGATGGTTTATTTCTATATATACAGGGTGAAGTTAAACATTTAATTTTATTTATTATTTAATAAGTTGTAATTTAAAGTAAATTGATATAATAATTAATTAGTGAAGTTAAAGATGCTATCAAAGAATGGGCGTGTGGTAATGCATTTTTAATAATGTTACAAGGGGAATACTTTTAATAAAATGAAACACGAAAACTCCATTGTGTGTTTTTCATACAATTTTTTTAGTTTAAAAACGGTAACATAATCAATAATCACCCGTTGTTTAGGAATCTCCAATGTTGGTACAGATATGTAGACGATACGTGGGTTGTCTATTAAGTTTTGTATATAAAACAGGAATAACATAGTAGACAGCTTTTAAAGACTTCATTGTTTTTCGAAATATTCCCCAGGAAGATTAATGGACTTTCGTATGAAACGGAACCAACTCTGGAATCTTCATTTCCATAAAGTGTTTAAAATTTTTCACGTATTTCGACCTGAATGTATATTATTTTGGAACGGCGTAAATTATAATAGCATCTTTGCCATTCCAAGTTACTCATATTAAATTCTAAAAACCGTAGTTTCTGTAACAACTTTTAAACCTCTTATTTACGACTTTTTCTTCTAAGCTTTGCTACCAAACATTTGATTGGTGTCAACAGAATGATATGGACAGGGGTCATTGTTCAGTGGCCTTCGTCTATATTTAAACGGTTTGGGTTTCTCCAAGAAGTGAAGATTTATTGGTATATGTACAGGGTGAAATTAAACATTTAATTTTATTTATTATTTAATGAGTTGTAATTTAAAGTAAATTGATATAATAATTAATTATTGAAGTTAAAGATACTATCAAAGAATAGGCGTGTAGTCATGTATTTTTAATAATATTACAAGGGGAATAATTTTA
Source organism: Dermolepida albohirtum (assembly GCA_031893035.1). NCBI lineage: Eukaryota > Metazoa > Arthropoda > Insecta > Coleoptera > Scarabaeidae > Dermolepida > Dermolepida albohirtum. Next base: position 55,971 of record JAVIWB010006265.1, on the reverse strand, counting down.
ATAAAATGAAACACGAAAACTCCATTGTGTGTTTTTCATACAATTTTTTTAGTTTAAAAACGGTAACATAATCAATAATCACCCGTTGTTTAGGAATCTCCAATGTTGGTACAGATATGTAGACGATACGTGGGTTGTCTATTAAGTTTTCCATATGAAACTGGAATAAAACAGTAGACAGCTTTTAAAGACTTCACTGTTTTTCGCAATATTCTCCAGGAAGATTAATGCACTTTCGTATGCGATGGAACCAACTCTGGAATCTTCACCTCCCTAGAGTGTTTAAAATTGTTTCGACCTGAATGTATATTATTTTAGAATGGCGTAAATTATAATAGCATCTTTATCATTCCAAGGTACCCATATTAAATTCTAAAAACCGTAGTTTCTGTAACAACTTTTAAAGCTCTTATTTACAACTTTTTCTTCTAACCTTTGTAACCGAACGTTCGAATGTTAAAAGGAATCATTCAAATGTTAATAACATCCTGTCTACTACATACGTTTCCGAGAACTCACTCATCGTCAGGCGGACTTGTGTTATCAACGAACGATTCCTTCGTAGAGTTTATCGTATCTTTTCGAGACAGAAACATAATGAATTAACATTGCCTCCCTTGATTCCTTCTGACATTCATTTACTCGACAAATCGTCGCGGTGGCAAGCGTTTGTCTATGTACGCTCTGGGAACTTTGTTGCCGACATGCGAGATAGACGCGTTCTCGCTATGTCGTTCAATATATTTTTGTGTTGGACGAGAGAGAGAGACAATGTTAATTCACCAAACATTTGGTTGGTGTCAACAGAATGACATGGACCGGGGTCATTGTTCGGCGGTCTTCGCCAATATTTAAACGGTTTGGGATTTTCGCAAATACGTAGTTAACTCGAAAATATTTCTTTATTTTGTGAGGCATTTTTAAGCAGCTCTGTTTCTTATTCATTTACTGTGTTTTTTGGATACATCATGGTGATTAACCGTCGTTTCTGAAACTACTTTTAAAGCCGTTATTTACGACTTCTATCTTTTGCTACCAAACACTTGCTTTCTTAAAAACATTTCGAGTGATAATCTCAACAGAATGGGCAGGGATAATTTTTCACTGGTTTTCGCCTATATTTAAACGGTTTGGGTTCTTCGTAAGTACGTTGTTAACTCGAAAAGATAATTTTTAAAACTTCCGCGAAGAATTTTAAAACAGATCCGTTTTCGGTTTATTCATTTTGATAAATTAACAAATTGATTAGTTGTTAATTTACGTCACTATTCGTAAATTGACGTACAATACATGCATAATTAAAACCATAATGGAAAATTATAACAGGATTGAATGCAAAATAAAGAACACGAAAATATAAAAGCGACTGTTTGTAAATATCTTCACTACTTCACATTAATTTTTAATAAACATTGAAAATTTGTAAAGAATTTACAGCTCGCTTCTTACGTATTGAATAGAATTTAAATTTTAAGCTTCGTTAAATTTTTATTCAAGTTGTGGATGTAAACATCATTTTTTAAGTAAATCATCGCCTGTTCTAATGACCTTTAATGTTTCTTTACTTTGATCTTAACAATTTTTGAGAGACGTAGCTCCCTCGCATTGATTTTCGTCCTTCAGAATTTTATTAGAATACTTAATTTATTCTGAATATTGCTGTTATGTCTGAAAGTCGAAAATTGAACGCATAAACTGTAATAAATGCCTTTTTTAAACGTTCACTATATGTGAAAAAGGCGATTACGAAATCTCAAAATACAAAGCAAATATTAAACTCTAGTTCCCCTTCCGTTCTAACTTTCCGTGCAGCTATTAAAAAAGAACATAATTGCCTATTTAGCAGCGAAAAAAAGTTCAAAATAATAATATCACATTAAGGGGGATGCTACGTAAAGTTCGAGGGGGCATATATTTGTTGTTCCATTTTATATACTGAGGGAGGTGTGTATTTTTTCCTGGCAGTTTATGCGTCTTCCTACTTTATTAAAAAAGTTTCGAAGTAATAATACAACACGTCCCAATATAAAGATAATTGTAAAAATGGGAAGTTTCACTATACATAGGAGATTAAGTAGTATCCCCCCCTATATCGTGATGTTATATAAAATATAAAGAAAATCTCTAAGGGGTCATTTAGTTTAGAAGAACACGAAAAATGATGCAATAGAAACGCAATATCTAAGAACTACACTTTTTAAATTTAAACCTGTAGAATGTACATTTTAAAATAACATTCTGAGTTTACATTTTTGCAAGCAACAGTAAAATGAAATATTGTACTGTACTGGTGAATTGTAATGTAATAAGTCTTATTTCCGAATTACAGCTTTCTTCAATGTCATGAGACTATACTTTCGATAATACTTTGATGAGCCGGAAGAATTGTTTCAATGTTTTATCTACAATCATAAAAGTGTTCGTACACCCAGTGAATGTTGAATGTCATCAAATGTTAACTATGCTATGATAAAACATATTTACTTCCATTTAACAACGATAAGAAAACTCTGAAAGCCTCTAATAATAATATGAAAACTGTTATTATTTATAATATACGAGGGTGGTCCCAGAAGTACCCAACCCAAGAAAGAAAACACAAAAATTTTGGAAAGATATATATTTATCTTTCAACATAATCTCCTTTCAGCTCTATATATTTTTCCCAGCGATATTCAATAAGTTCGATACCCTTTTTACAATAAGAACTGTCTTGCTCCTCAAGATAGCCATTATCTGCCGATATCACTTCTTCATCGTTGGAAAATCTTTGACCGCTGAGCCATTTTTTCAAGTTTGGGAACAAAAAATAATCCGAGAGGGCTAAACTTGGCGAATAGGGTGCATAAGATAACAATTCAAACTTTAATCCATTAATTTTCGCCATTGCAATAACGGATTTGTCAGCTAGTGCATTGTCTTGATGAACCAACACTTTCTTCTTAGCCAAATGCGGCCGTTTTTGCTTGATTTCTTAGCTCAAACGTTGCAATAGGTTCGCATAATACTCGTCGTTGATAGTTTTTCCTTTTTCAAGATAGTCAATGAAAATTATTCCACGCGCATCCCAAAAAACCGATGCCATTACCTTGCCTGCAGATGAAACGGTCTTCGCCTTCTTTGGAGCCGGTTCCCCCTTTTGAGTCCATTGTTTTGATTGTTCTTTTGTCTCGAGTGTGAAGTGATGGACCCATGTTTCATCCGTGGTTATGAAACGGCACAAAAATTCTGCTTTGTTGCTGTGAAACTTCGCTAAACACTCAATTGAAACATCTTCACTGCGATGCTCGTCTTGGCAGCTCGTACAGCATTTAAACTCTGCTACCCAGTATTTCACTGTTGTAAACGAAGGAGCAGACGCCCAGAGTAGAATCCAGTCCAGCTTTTATATCGGTTGCGTTGGGACCTTTCAAATAAAAGTATGGTATCACGTAACGATGATCAATTTTCTCCATTTTTATAAATTTACTGAAAACGTTCAATATTGTTTGCTGCCAAACAAATACTAAACAACGTGGCGTGTTTAAACTTGAAACATATGCTTTATAGATTGTGTACTTTCTAATACAGTGATATTTTTCAAACAACTACCGCCATCCCTAGGTCAGGCTGGGTACTTATGGGACCACCGTCGTATCATAAATTTAGAACGAATTCGGTAAATCCTTTTCATAGTATCACCTATTTGTGAAAAATAAGCATCTGATGCATTTACAAAGACGAGTTGTAAAAGTAAACACGTGTCTGGTAATTATATATATGTTACACTTGATGTTTTCGCGGACGTACGATGAAGATGTATTTTCTTGGGTTCCAAGCCTCGTGTGAGTTGTGTCCTGAGAAGGGCCGTTCTCTCGACGTTTCGACGATGTCTTACTCGCCATCTTGTGAAGCTAGTCTGTTTCTTACTGATGCTGACGATGGTCTGACGATCTTTCAAATAATAGTTCTGTCATATTCTTATGATAGTCAACATTACATTCATGTTTTTTGTCGAAAGTAACACTTCGCCGACCGAACGGCTTTCAGAACTAGTGAATAAAATAAAGGGTACATCTAATAAACATGTCTGTGCATCATCCAGCCCACCTCTTTTTATGGTATCATGGACGTACGATGAAGAAGTATTTTCCAAGTGTGAGTTACACTACAGCCCATAAGTGAGGGATCACTTATCATAAATAATAAAACACTTGTATTTTAAACACATCCCTTAGACTTTTACCTGTTTTGGTGATAATAATTGAAATAACAATTGTAAATGTAATTCTGAGAAGGATTATTCGGATTATTAGATAATTAGATAAATATAATTGTTTCTGAAAAATATTGTAAATCCTTTTAATAGTTTTATGGCGTCTATTTAATAGAAATATTTTATATACCGCAATAAATTTAATAGGGTTTACAACACAATATTATTATAATGGTATTAGGAATTCATAGTAAACTATTCAGCAATTTAAAAATTAGTTTTCGTGCAGCATTTGTCCGAGTAAGTTGCAATACGAGTATTTGAGAACAGACTTAAAAGTAACTTATAAAAATACCGAAAAGAAAGGAACTTAGCGCAGAAACTTGTAGTTCTATAATAACGCTATATGATGAAAAGTTTTCACTACAGCAAAGAGCCCAAAAGTTAAATTTATCTTATCACGCGGTGCAAGGAACAGTGAAACGATATTCACAAAGTGGATCATTACAACCAATAAAACGTTGCGGAAGGCCAAGGGTAACTACCAGACAAGAGGATTTGCGCCTAAAGATACTATTAAAACGAAATCGGCGTCTCACAGCTCCTCAGCTTCGAGCAGAGCTGAATGAAGGCCGTCGAAAGCCGGTGTCACTGACTACTGTAAAACGACGTTTGACAAAGGCGAGACTACATGGGCGTATTGCAGCTCGAAAACCATTATTGAAAATCGTAAAAAACGGTTACAATGGGCCCAGGACCATCAACACTGGGACATGGAAATGTGGAAGCAGGTGTTATGGACAGATGAGTCAAAGTTCCAAGTGTTTGGTAGTAATCGACCAGTTTTCGTTCGAAGACAAGTGGGTGAAAGTATGTTACCCGAATGTGTAGTGCCAACTGTTAAACACGGGGGAGGTTCTGTGCTTGTTTGGGGATCCTTTTCCTTTGATGGTGTCGGAGATTTGTACCACATTGAAGGCATTTTAAAAAAAGAAGGGTACCTGAAGATTTTGGAGGAACATGCATTTCCGTCTGGATTAAGGTTAATTGGTGAAGATTTTCACCTACAACAAGATAATGATTCCAACACACTTCCCAACTTTGTAAAAAGTATGTGAATCAGAAAGAGGAGGAAGGGGTGCTGATAAATATGATTTGGCCATCACAATCACCCGATCTCAACCCTATCGAATTACTGTGGGATGAATTAGATAGAAACGTGAGAGAAAGCTGTCCACAATCGCAGAAACAGCTTTGGGAGCAACTTACAAGGGTGTGGAATAATTTACCAATGGATACGCTCCAGAAACTTGTAATGCGGTTGCCTAGTATTTGTAAAAAAATCATTAAGCGCAGAGGTGGATACTTCGACGAAAGTCGAATATGATAAGAAATTCTACAGAATATGTTGAAATTATTTTATTTTATAAGGAAAACTGTTCATTTGTCTCCTAGATATAGTTTTGTAGAAATATACGGTTTGTTTCGCTAAGCGTGCATGTTTTTTTTAAATTTCATCTGCTGATCCCTCACTTATGGCCTGTAGTGTATGTCCTGAGAAGGGCCGTTCTCTCGACGTTTCAACGAAATCTTACTCGTCATCTTCTGGAGCTAGTCTACCTATTACTGATGCTGACGATTGTCTGACGACCTTTCAAATAATATTGTTGTCACGATTTCCTATCACTTTCCTCCAGTTCTTAGCGTTTGCAATCATTTTCGCAGAACATGTGTATTTTGTATAAACTTATAGCTTTCGCCTCTACTAAGTAGATCGAGTATAATTGCTCTTTTTTCCGACGAACAATGTTTTGCCCGGCCCATATTACAACAGAAATGGATGATTAAAAAATTTGTCGAATTATTCTGCAACAACCAGAACTTTATATATCTACGTTTAGTGCCGCCAGCTATGGTACTGCTATTTTAATGTACTGACAAATACGATAACAGCGCATGACTAGAAAACTCAGTAATCCCCCCCCCCCTCATATTCGGTACTTTACCGGAAACCATATTAAGAGATTTCACAAATAATTTCAATATAGCTGCATCAGAATTGTCCGTTGTAAATGTTATTTATAAGTATTACTCGTAATTCAAGACTGCTATTTTCGTGCACATGACTGTATATTATTTAAACCATAAATATCGTAGGTCGTTAAAGTCAAATGATCAACTAGTTATTACTACTTTATTTTAAATACTGTTTTCTTTGTAATTCGTTCTCGACACAAATTATTTTAATAATGTAATGTAACAGTTATTATTTTACCATTGAAATATTACATTTTATATAAAAAATGGATTAGAAAGATGTAGCATATCGTGTGAGAAACAAAATCATAGATGTAAATATTTAGTTTGTATCTGCAATTTCCTCTGGGAGCAATACAAATAAACCAGTCGATGGAAAAGATTTATATGTCTGCTTTTCCGGGGGGGATTATTCCGAAAGCAATTACAATTATTATCCATTTTCCACCGAGCAAATCAGTACTCTTCCTTTTTAGGTACTAAATATTTTCCATCGGCGACACCGGAGAAGGATAATCGACCATCAGCGCACACCGCCAACATATCATGCTTTAAGGAAAATTCGGAACCACTATCGAAATCCAAAGTGTCCCCCAGGCATAATAAATCTCCCAAAGTTGATCACATGTCTACAGTTGCCGTTAGGCTGAATGCGAATTCTGCTACTGTTTCTATGGTAATATTTCTCTTTCTGAATTCATTATTGTTTATATATTAATTCATCTTTTTCATTTTGATATATACATCTAACACATAACAACAACAACAATAATAATAATAATAATAATAATAATAATAAAATAACACCATCACAAATTCATGAAAATCGGAAATATGTACATAGAAACTGAAGATTTCATAATTGTATTTCTAAAAAACGGACTGTAATATATCATATTCAATGTCAGAGAACATATTATAGGCGCATATACAACCTTAACACAGGCAGACGAGACATAAAAATACTTGTAAAATGGACAACTAGAAACACAATTGATCCGAGTACAAACCACAAGGAGTTTTAGAAAATTCAGAAGTTAAATTGAAAACCTGTGACAACAAAAAAGTGCAATCAATATCACCACAACCTAATTCCGTCATAAATAAAGAACTCATTCCTTCTCTTCGTGTCTTAAGTGGTTGTATATTAAACACCATCCACTCTATACACCAAGCATTAAAGAATTTTTTTTGAATTCTTTCTAAATTGTGGTGCTGCATTTATAATATGGGTATCATATAATGGATCCACACTAAAGAATATTGCGTACAAAAGCATTGTTGTAGAAATGTTAAGATGTATATGTTTGATGAAGCCCACACCTGCTCTGACATGCTCAGAATTTGTCAATACTGTTAACAAAGTTCAACCGATTATCAAACACAGGTCTTCCACATCAACCATCTTAGAGATTTAAGAGTCATTGATATAATACGAAGACTCTTCAAAGTAAATATCATGTGACATTTATCAACATTTAATACTAATTTATTACTATTTTTATACTATTTGCCATTATCATCGTCTTACGTTTAGTATAGAAGTTAGCCTTCCATTTTTATTTTGTATTCTTTTGCTTCGTTTGCCATTATCATCGTCTTATATTTACTTACAATTCATTTCTTGGTCTCTTCTTTCTTCTTTGCGATAATTATCATATCGTCCATATGATAATTATCGCAAATTCAGAGAAAAATCAACAAAGAAGAAAGAAGAAATCAAGAAATGAATACAAGTAAATGTAAGACGATATAATGGCGAACGAAGCAAAAGAATACAAAATAAAAGTGGAGGTCCAACTACTAGAACGGGTTCAAAGTTATGTATATCTAGAAAGGGTAATAAAGTACAATGGGAAAATGAATAAGGAAGTAGCAGAGAGAATTGGAATGGTGGGAAGATTGAAGTAATATTGACTAAAAAAATAATTGAAGAAAAACAAATGAGTTGGCTAGAACACATATATAGAATGGAAGACGATAGAATTGCTAGGGAAGAGTTCGAAGTAAAAATACTAGGAAAAACAGAATAGGGCGACCAGAGAGATGGGAAAAGCAAATTTGATAGATAAGTGGATCCAAGGGAATTAGTTGGAGGGAAATACATATAGTAACGCAAGACAGGAAAGTCTGAGGTTAATTAGAAATAACTAAGACTGTAATATGATAAATAGTCTGACACCTAATGGTATAAGGACGTTTGATTAAATCAATAAATAAAATAATTTATTACTAATGATCCAATATTAACATCACAAACAACCTTCTTCTCTAATATTGAACCCGAAAAGAACAGCGAAAGATCATTAATAAATAAGTTAGATAAGAATGGTCCTAGGTTTTAGCTTTGTGGGATGAAATTGATCAGAATGTTTTGGATTTGAAGCTATTGAAATGTACATACTTGATCGACGCAGGAAACAGCTATGCATTAGAGTGCCAATGACGATTTTGTGAAACCATAAGCACTTGTCTCTTAAGTACAATAGCATCTATGGTGTCAATAGCTCTACTAAAATCAGTATAGACCAGGATTCATTACTTTAGCAATTTCTTGACTAATAATACCAGTAAACAAAAATGGTCCTAGGTTTTAGCCTTGTGGAACTCTCGAAGTTGATTTGAGTGTTTATAATTCGAAGCCATAGAAATATACATAATTCGATCAATGCAGGAGATAACTACACATTAGAATCAATGACGACGTAAAATCATAAGTACTTATCTTTTGAGTAAAATAGCATGATTTATGGCATAAAAAACACAACTAAAATCAATATAGATCATGATTCATTACTTTATCAATTTCAATGGGTAAATTAATAATCGTAGATGTACCAGAAAATGGTTATGATGTATTATAACTTGGCGTTTTATCGCACATATCGCATAATATTGCGCATTATTGCTGCAGAAAAAGAAGAATTAGCTTAATAACAATGAATATAGAAAGTTTCATAAAAATATCTCATGAAAATCGATTTAAAAAATCTAAATAATTCTTTTATTTGCAGAGTCAAGATTTTGAAAACTATAAAAGTCATCCATCACGGGCCAGTGTTACATTTCAAAATAATCTGAATCCAATGAACGGGATATCGCCTAGGGTCACTGAAGTGGTAGTAAATTCTGGTATTACCTCCCCTAGACAGCGTAACCGTATTCGCACTAACCCCTGGCTGCCTGGTAATAACTTGAGTCCCTGCACTAGTAATGTAGGACTCCACGTCTGGCAAGATAACATCAAACAGCCGATATCTAATAGCCCGTAAGAATTTTCTGTTTCTTTCAGCATACGTTCCTGAAAACGTCGATGGAACTTATTGATTTTAACTTTGTTCTTTATTTTTTTTTCGATGTGTAAAATTATTGCAATTTGAAGCAATCTTAATATTTTATTGTGGAAAAATCGTACGCGAAACTTATTTCGTTTTTCTTGTTTACTATTCTAAAATTAACTTTTTTTTTTATTTTATAGCGTACCAATGCATTGCTTAAGCCTCTGTTCATCACCATCCAAGAAACCGATGCCACGGCGTGAATCGACATCTTCTTCATGTTCTTCTTTGAGCGCAGCTAGTTTACATTGGGATACGAACCTGGTGGGTCCAGATTCCGGTAGTGAAGAAGACGATGATTGCACATTAAACGAAATGATGGGTAAATACGATGAAAGTTACATATACGAAAAAGAAACGGATATTTTGAGCGACAGTGACCCAACTGATTGCGAAACTGACATAGATACTGGCCAAGATGGTGGAGACGAAGAAGAACCACTAGAACGCGAATTCGATTTTATCGATAACGGATCATATTTGGAATTTAATATGAAGGACGACAGGAACACAGGGCATTGCACATATTATAATTTTGAGGTTCAAAAGAGAGCATCCAGAAGGAGAACGTCTAGAAGATTCAAACAAGAAAACCAGCACTTGAAGCAGAGCCGCAAGAGATCGACTTCTGCAAAACAAAAACCTAAATATGAACCGAAACCACATCTGTTTGCACAAGTCGATGGTAGCAAAAGCGCAGGCGCAACCCCAGTATCTGTTAGGAGAATAAAATATCCAGTATCAAAGCTTGCTTTGGAAGATCACCTGAAAAAACGCTCGAACTCTGTTTCCTTCAGTAGAGATGCCGTCAATACTTTCGATCAGAGAGACAAGGAAGCTGATAAGAAATATAGAGAACTTATTGTTGAAGCGGAACATATTTTAATGAGTATGAAACACGGAGGGCTGTCGCCGAGAAGACTACCGGGCCCTACTAACAAAAGAGTTGAACTACTAAGAACAGAGTCCACAAAGCCGGACATATTCAACAAAAATAGACTGATTGATGATGTTTCTAACATGCATTTAACAAAAATTCCGTCCAATTGTACCAACTCAAGGTATAGCCCAAAGAGAAATCATATAACTAACTTTATAAACAACAACTCGCCTATACACGTTAGGAGAGAGGTCGAAAGACCCATAGATATAAGAAGTACATCTTTAAATTTACGAAAAGAAGACAACACGTACCATGTAGCTCCTATAGTGCCAAATTCTCCGAGCATTAGAAAAAAATACCACAATAAAAACGAGGTCAGACGAAGTCCTAAGTATAGGAAAAAGATCAGTAAAACATTAAGCCTCAGGAATAATGACGTGTCTAGCTCTGATTCTGAGCAGGAGCAAAAGAAACATCAGAGATTGCCTATAAGGAATTCCGAGCAAAATGGATTTGTCTGTCCTCAAAGTGAACCTGTTAAAAGAAAAGTCTATAATCATCATTCCAAGACGGTCGCTTTCAACTTAAATTATGAAAGCGTTTATAATTTGGGTAAGTACTTTCATCAAAATAGAAACCCTTGAATTTTATTCAATTTTTAGTTAGTAAAATAAACCATATTCATATATTTTTTTAATTTTTTTCCAAGTACTTTGATTAAAAAATGGGTTTGTTCCAACAAGAATAAATTATTTTAAAGTTATGTTAGAGTTTTGCTTTTGAATCAATTGCAAACTTAAAAGTGGTTGATGGATCATAAGGAGTTTTTCGTTGGATTCGTTGGAACAAGCATTACATTCCCTTCTGTTTCTGAACAACTGACAACTTTATACCTTTGTTAAATATTTTTTATAAAGGGTGCGATAAAGAAATAGTCAGTTTTGAAGTTAGCAGTACACGCAGAAATTTGAGCAAAAAAAGAATTTATTAGTACACAAAACATAGGTTATGTGCCTGTACCAATTTACTGTCATATAGCAACCTTAACTTCTTCAGCGTCTTTGGTAGAGGATGATTAATACCTAAATTTAGGTAGCCCCATAGGAAGAACTCGTAGCTTGACATGTTCAGCAAATGAAGAGGCTACTAAATATCTCTATACCACGAAATGATTCGATTTCGAAACAAAACAGTTGCTATCGAATCTCTTGCTGTGTAAGCGGTGACTCCACCTTATTAGAGCCACAAATTCTGTCTATTGATACGTTTTTGCGCAAAAATATTTGAAAACTGATCCCAATTTTCATCAAAAAATCATCTTCGGCGATAAGGCCCATTTCTGAATGAATGGGTACGTCAACAAACAAAATTGTCGAATTTGGGACGATACCAACCCACATAAGATCCGAGAGCGTCCAATGCATTCCGAAAAGTCACTGTTTGGTGTGGATTTTGGGCTGGCGACGTCATCGGTCCATATTTCTTTGAGAACGATGTTGGCCAGGCCATCACCGTCAACGGGGAGCGCTATAGATCGATGATTACCAATTTCTTTTGGCCTGAATTGGATGATATGAACACCAACGACATGTGCTTTCAACAAGACGGCGCTACGTGCCACACAGCTCGTGCCACATTGGACGTTTTGCACGAGCGATTCGAGGGCATGGTCATCTCACGTGGAGGTGAACTGATCACCGAGATCGTGCGATTTGACCCCGTTAAACTTTTTCTTGTGGGGTTAAGTCGCAGGTTTATGTGAAAAGCCACAAACCACAGCGGCCATCAAAGCCAACATAATCCATGCCATCGGTCAAAATCAGCCTGATTTATGCACCAGAGTCATGGAAAATTGGACATTTCGGATGCGCATCACCCAGCGAAGCCGCGGTGGACCTTTGCACGATATTATATTCCATACATAATGGCATCGATATGCCTTCAAACGAATAAAAAATTTCGATGATATCTCATACACACTTTATTTTATTTAAATTTAAGGAAGCGCTTAATGAAGGACTTATATAAGTACTTGCTTCCAGGAACAGAACCCATAACAAAAATGACTATAAAATCTCAATCTATGTAAGTTCAAACAAAACAGTTAAAATTGCGATACACGATGACGACGAACGTTGTAGCTAACGGTAAACTTTAAATTGATGCCTATCTTAAATTTTTAGCGTTAGTAGGTTTGTATGCGGTTTTAGGTAGGCCGTTTATCCCTTTCTTAGAATCACTTAGTAGAAAATGTAAATATGCGATTCTGAGAATTGATTTATGGCAAGTTAACCATCCTGGAGTGCCCCAGTGTGGTTCTGTAGGGTGGAAGATATCCATGATGCTTGCTGTGCATTCATAACTAATTCGCCCTTCTTATATACGCATTATACGCATTAGTACGGTGTTGTATTAATGGCGAACCAAAGAAAATTAAATGACCATTCTCCTATTCCTCTGCCACCACTATGCTCGGATATAACCTAGATCAAAAATTGACTATACGTATGTCGTACCCTCTATAATTTTAGCGGTTCACTTTTACTTTGATTTTTCACAAAATAACTGACCATCGATAGTTTTTATTCATAACAGTACCAAATCAGTTCATTTCATTTTAAATTTCAAGTATTTTACATAATATATACAGGGTGTTTCAAAAAATATACGTATTTCCAATGCATATATTTATTAAATGCAGGACGCAGAGCCTGTAACAACTGTAACTTGTACGACTTCATAACCAACCGACGTCTCAAAACACGCCAAATTGTTGTTGTACGTAGTTGTAACTCCCGATTGGCACGACGAGTTGATTTAGAAGGATTACGTTAGAAAGCAGTTTGAATTCGTGCAACATTTTCTTTAGAAACACGAGGGCGGCCAGGACTTTTTCCTTTACATACACATCCTGTACCTACAAACTGTCGATACCATCTGCCAATGTTACACCCATTCGGAGGATCAATTTGGTAGGTCAACCTGAACCGTCTTTGCACTGTCATCACGGAATTGCACTTCGCAAACTCGAGAGCACAAAATGATTTCTGCTGCGGGGTAGCCATTTTAAACATATAATGGTTACCCAGAAAAACAGAAGACAACTGACATCTAGCGGCTATTAAATAAACTAGACTATGTATTCGTTTCTCCAATAGCCGAGCCGAGGTGCAGCGATCGATAGTTTGGACAAAATAATACTTTGTAATACGTATATGCTTTTTGAAATACGCTGTATATATTACCATCTATTGTAGAATATCCTATTTATTCCTTAATATTAATAATTTTAAAATTTCCATTCGAAACACAAGAACATCGCAACAGTGCTGAAAATCTACGGCAACAAGTCCTTCTGAACACCATCGCCAACTTAAAGAAAAGTCTGGAAGATCAATCAGCATCTTTAAAGCAGGTTTATACCAGTTCTCATGATGTACAACTGTAATCAATTTTTATTCCCCAATACTTCTAGTGATATTTGTTATAACTTATTTGTTAGTAGTTTAATTTTACCAATATATTTTTGTAAGATTATAATTTCCTGTAATTTATTTGTAATTATTATTATTATACAAATATGTAGGTTAAATTTTGAAATAGTAGATTGTTGAAATGACCCCTTTTTTCTTAACACAAAGGGAAATTTGGTGGATGTATTTCCTTCCTGAATTAGTGATATCTTTGTACCTATGCGTTTTAAATAAATAAATAAATAAAATGTTAGACATTAAAAAAATATACTAACATTTTTGACATTTCAAAGTCGCGGGACTTCCCGGGGAAATATAGTGATGACATCTCGGGTTTTCGTTTACGCGAAACTGTTAAAGATAGTATTTTACAAGACGCTTTTTAATATATACTTACTTTCTATGGTTTACATGTCTTCCGTCAATTACACAACTACGTTGCCAATGTTCATGATTGAAATATTTTTTTGAGCATTTGTGAATTTAAGGTAGAAATTATATTGGATTAAAATAAAACGTGTTTCTTCACTTAATGTACACTGTAGGTGTCCAAATTCACTTCTCTTTATAAACAAAATGCACACATACATACATATATGTGAATTTTCTTTATAAAAAAAAGTGAATTACCTACAAAATTTTATAGAAAAACTAATATAACCAAAATGATGATAGCAAACAAGCAAATTTAAATTTAAAATAAATCAAATTGTCAGAAAAAAATGTAAGTTTTTAAATAAAATTGAATGATAGGAAGTTCTAGTTATTTACTAAATGCTCAAATAAGCTACCGTCTTGAGACGAGCAATAACCCAACCAGTCGTAAAAATTATGTCAGATATTTATTGGGTTGGCAACTAAGTACTTTCGGTTTTGTAGTATAAAATAAAACACTTTTTTTTTAAACAAAGAATAGTTTCTAATCAATTATATTGTATATTTTCCATTTTGCTCAATGACCTTTTGCCATCTTTCTTTCAGCTGCATGATTCCGCGCTCATAAAATTTCTGGTCCTTATCAGCAAAAAACTGAACCAGGGCGAGTGAAGGTCATCGTCATTTGTGAAAGTTTTACCATTGAAAGAATTCTGCAAACTTCGAAATAAATGGTAATCAGATGGTGCTAGAGCAGGGCTGTATGGGGAATGTGGCATCACTTCCCAGCCAAGCTCCAATAGTTTCCCACGACTTGCCAAAGATGTGTGAGGCCTTGCATTATCTTGGTGGAAAACTACACCTTTCCGATTTGACAATTCTGGCCGTTTTTCTTTGATTGCTTCATCCAGTTTTATTTATTGTTGACAGTAAACATCAGAATTGATCGTTTGGTTCCTTGGAAGCAGCTAAAAAGCACAACACCTTTGTAATCCCACCAAACTGACAGCATGATCTTTTTTGGATGCAATTCAGCTTTCGATGTGGTTTGAGCTGGTTTATTGTGTTTGCTCCATGATCGTTTTCGAACTATGTTACTGTACAGGACCCATTTTTCATCACCAGTGATGATTCTTTTTAAGAAAGGGTCGGTTTCATTTCGTCTAAAGTGCATATCGCAAAAGTTGATTCTTTGTGTTAAATGAATTTCTTTCAATTCGTGAGGTACCCAAATATCAAGCTTCTTAACTAGCCCAAGACATTTTAAATGTTTTTCAATTGTTGTGTGCGATACATGTAGCTCTCCGCAACCTCTCGAACAGTTATATGACGATTCTCTTCAATTATGACTTTGATTTGGTCATCATCAACTTCAGTAGGCCGACCAGAACGTTGCTCATCTTTGAGGGAAAAAATCTCCAGAACGGAATTTTTTATACCAATTCTAACACGTGCGCTCTGTTAAGCAATTAGCACCATAAACTCCACATATCTTTTTGTGAGCCGCAGCAGCTTTTTTTCCTTTACGGAAATAAAACAGTAAAATATGTCGAAAATGTTCGTTTCTGCACTCCATTTAAAATTAACCCACAACTAATAGCTTTAATAAAAATCACGCACTACTTGCTTCTGAAGTTACGTCAATGTGACTAGCGTCACGCGATAAACGGTAAAGTACAGCACTAACATACGTTATACAAAAAATAAAGCAACGCTCTCTATCAGTAAAAACCGATAGTACTTAGTTGCCAACCCAATACTAACATTTCCGAAGTGATATCATGACTAACTTTAATAATTCTTGCGCGTAATTATTCTAGAGTCGACAGTCGTTGATTAGGGATAACATTATTTCTTAGTGAATATATATACTGGTTTCCATTTAAATTTTCGTCAATAAAGGAAAGACAAATAAACCCCTAGTTGTTATGTTTAATCATAAATACTTTTTTTCTGACGTATAATAAAGTATATTTAATATAATCTTGATATACAACGACTGACGATTGATATTACATATTTCGAACGACCGCCGTTTAAAAACTGATTGAACCGAGAAATAAATGATATGAATTGCGCCAACGAATAGATCGTCGAGGTGATACAACTTTCAGAATGTTAAAAAGAGTTTTTTTTTGCGATATATTGTGGCTATACCTAATCTATTAGACAAAGATGTAGATACAATCGCCCAGTAAAACTATTCTATGAACTCTTTATTGTCCTTGTCCAATATCATACATCCCAGGACGTTATTTTTCAATCGGTACTATAAAGTGAAGAAAAGCGTTTTATTTAATTTATTCGTAGACTATAACAGTTTAAGCCTTCTGTTTAAAATTATTAATTTCTGATAACCTTGGATACAAAAAATGAGCTTAAATGTTATGTAAAGTGTAGTAGTAAAAACATCAGAGTGTACACTAAGAGTCAGCTAAAACCGAATGAAATTGTTTGGATCAGATTCGAAGTTTCGATATCTGATGTAAATTAAATTCATTTGGTAATCGCTACGTATTTAAAATATTAACTTATATTTATTATTTTTGGTATTATAAGTCATCGTATAAAATGTAACACGTTTATCTTAATACAGTTGGCAGTAAATTTAATGAATGCAATATATGCCAAATAATACATCGTTAATTCTTTTTGGATGTTCTTAAAATGTTATTTATTGCTACACACTTATGTTCAGTAAAAAGGGAACAAGAATAACTCAAATAAAGAAATATTATTTTATTAATGATGATAAAATTATACGTTTAAACATGTTTGATATTTTGTTATAATTTATTTCTTATCAATGTTTGTTATTGACTTGTGATTAACTTGTGTTGTGCCGTTTTATTTATGTTCTTATTTTACTGAACGACACTGTATGAAATGTACACTAGTTTTCAATATTCTTGAGAAGTAATCATTGCAAGTACATTATATTACCTAAATAGACTTTGATATATTAAATGGTTGACAGTTTAAGAAGTTTGTAACTTATTTTTACAACTAAGTTCTAATCGAAATCCAATGCAAAATACAGATGTGTACATTAAATGTTTTACAAGTTACACGCAAGCTAACCATTCAATTCATTAATAAATCTTTATTGTTTCTTTAGAACATAATAAATAAACAATTTTCACTACGTTTTGCCTTTTAGTAGACAGTATTTGTAGTTTTTGATTGCATACATACACGTAATTGAGTGTGGGGTATTCTGTTGCTAACAGAATTAAATCCTCTAATCTAACTTTGTCTTCGTCCATTGCTTTTTCTAAATTTCTGAGGTAGAACATCGTTCCAGTACAACTTTTTTCTCTGTCTTCCTTTGATAAAGGAAGAAACAGTACAAATGATGAGATTCCAGACTAATAAACGAGAAGAAATTTTAGATTTTCTTTTTAACTGACACATTATTATTAATACAACCAATCTCTGTTGAAGTTGTACAATAAAGGGTCTTCCAATAAGAGGTTTCATTTTGATATGTAAAAAAAAAACGAAAACATCGGACGTTTATTTAATTGTAAAAAGGATGGTATGCCATTAATAATGGAAAACTATATCAGCCAAATGGTCGCCACGGCTACGCTTGCAGGACTGTATCCTTTTCATAAAATTTTCCATTACCAATTCGCACATTTGCGGCTGTATGTCCTCGATAACTTCACGAATTCCATCCTTGAGGTCTTGAATCGATTGTGGGTCATTGGCATAGACCTTATCTTTCACGTAGCCCCAAAGAAAAAGGTCTAAAGGTTTTAAATCACAAAATCTCGGCAGCCAATTGTGATCGCCTCTTCGAGAAATCACACGGTCAGGAAACTTTTCATGCAAAAGAGCGATGGTATCGTTACTTGTGTGGCACGTAGCGCCGTCTTATTGAAAATAAACGTCGTCTACATCAATATCTTCCAATTCCGCTCATAGAAAATCATTAATCATCGTTCGATAGCGCAATCCATTCACCATAACAGTTGCTCCAGCCTCATTTTCGAAAAAGTAAGGTCCGATGACCCGGCCAGACCAAAACCGCACCAAACAGTCACACGTTGAGGATGGAGAGGCTTTTCAACAATAATTCTTGAGTTTTCCGAGCCCCAAATGCGACAATTCTGCTTGTTAACGTAGCCTCCGAGGTGAAAATGGGCCTCGTCACTCAAGATGATGTTTCGATGAAATTCCGGATCAGTTCGATGCATTTCAAGGACCCAGTCAGCAAAAACACGACGTTGTAGATGGTCGGTAGGCGTGAGTTCTTGTGTTGACTGAGCTTTAAAAGCCTTAAGACTTGTGTCTTTATGCAAAATACGGTGTAATGTCGTTTGTGGAATGTCCAATTCCAAAGATCGACGAGAAATGGACAAACCTGGGTTTTCCTCAACACTATGGGCTACAATAGCAATATCCTCAGTTGTTCTTGAGCGACGTGCACGAGTTTGATTCTTCACATCACTAACTTCTCCCAACAACTCAAATTTTTCAACCAGTTTCACAATTGCTTGCCGAGAAGGTGCTTCACGACGACCCAAAGATGCTTTGCTTTTTGGAACTGTGACCGCGAAATTTTCACCATTTTTGTAGTGAATTTTAATAATTTCAATGCGTCGTTGAAGCGTATATCGTTCCATTTTTATTAATGGCGTAATTTTTACTTGTCTGTAGATAAATTTTAGGCATTTATCCTACATTTATGGACAAATTTTAAAGAATAAAGATCATATACCGGTCACCAGCAAACATCCTATCCAAATTAATTAATAAACATTTCCAACAGAGCCCTAACTTGTGTAACAATCTTGTAAGGTCTAAATGATATCATGTTAAGCATCCGAGATACCATAAGATACCTTTGTAAAAAGTTACAAACACGTTTAACTGTCAGCTGTATTATATATCAGATATTTTTCTAGATACCCCTTGTGTATATTTATTGATCGAATGTGCGCAGATAGTATTTCAATATTATTTAAATCTTTGAATATTAATCCTTGTATTAGATGATTCTGTTTCAAAAACATTAAAGAAGAGTCGTAGTAGTAGACCGTATTGTTGTTTTTGCTGTAGTGATACTAGATCTAAGTAAATGTAGTGTGAAGTTAGCTTTAATTTAAATTTTAAACCAGATATATGCATTTCAGTTAAAAATAACTAAACTATTAGTTATACATGTATTATCTATTAGCTATACTTTTATATTGTATCACTTTTTCGTTTAAAAACGAAATTAAATAATACTTAAAAATTTATTTATAATATTTTAATAAATATAACCGTGACGTTTCAATTCTTTTCATATTAAATTAAAAACGGCAGTTTAAAATTTAAATTAAACTTGAAATATTTACAGTAGTCAAAGTAGTTACCGAAATAGTAATAAAAGTGTATGCAAAGAAGAAAAACAAATTGTAATCACATTGAAATTGAATATTTATTCGGTAGGGATTCCAATAATGTTCGCCAAATATTTAATTTCGACCTATTGAAACCAATGTTGCCAAAATTTACGCTATTGTAAATATATAAGCAATAATCTAAATATTTTCGAATTTTAATTGATCATTACGTCATTTTTGACGTGCGTAAGTTTCAAATTAAATATTTTTTCAAAATGAATTAAAAGAAAATGAAAGATTTTTACACCATTTTTATAAATGTCAATATTTCAAGATATCGATTTTTATATATACATATATGGCACATAAAAATTTTTTCTTTAATCTTCGTTTTCTTTATTACGATAATAATAGTATACTATTGAAACACAACTAACTATTAACATGAATATAAAAAAAATAGAATTAATTTCCATTGTACAGTTGCGATTAAAAAAAATGTATTTCAAATATTGGGTCTGGGAAAAAGTTCGTGGCGTTTTTCCCGATAGATGCCATTGGTTGCCGATAACTAAAGAACAACAAGTCACAGCGACACCACCGACGGCTCGTTTTTTAGATGACCTTCCGAACGTTAGTTTGAGCGTAGAAACATTGTAATCGGTGCAGTGGTTGGAAAGTTATTCGCACTTGAAAATGGAGAAGAATAATGAGAAATTTCGCTATATTCTGCAATATTATTATGATAAGGGGAAGAACGCTGCGCAGGCTTGTGATAAAATTTGTGCTGTGTACGGTGAAGGTACTTTATCGAAATCTGTTGCGCGGAAATGGTTCGCTCGCTTTCGTTCTGGAAATTTCAATGTGAAAGATGAGTCACGCTGCGGTCGTCCAATCACTGAAAAATCTGATGAAATTCTTGAAAAAGTCCAACAAGATAAGCATATCAGCAGTGTCGATATTGGCATGGAGCTAGGCATTGACCACAAAACTGTTTTTAACCATTTACACAAAGCTGGTTACAAAAAAAAGCTTGACGTATGGGTTCCTCATGAGTTGAGCGTGAAAAACATGATGGACCGAATTAACATCTGCGATGCGCTGCTGAAACGGAATGAAATCGAGCCGTTTCTGAAACGTTTAATAACCGGAGATGAAAAATGGATTACGTACGATAATCGGAAGCGTAAAAGATCGTGGATAAAGGATGGTGAGCCGTCACAAGCGTTCGCTAAGCTAACATTGACGCCAAAAAAAGTGATGCTGTGTGTATGGTGGGACTGGAGGGGAATCGTCCACTACGAGCTACTTCCAACTGGTCAGACGATTGATTCTCAACTCTACTGTGCACAACTAGAGAGATTACGCCAGGCGATTGAAAGAAAACGGCCCGAATTGATTAATAGGAAAGGTGTTGTCTTCCATCATGACAACGCCCGACCACACACTTCTTTGATGACCCGTCAAAAATTGAGAGAGTTTGGTTGGGAAGTTTTGATGCACCCACCTTACAGTCCGGATATAGCACCCTCTGACTATCATCTGTTTCGATCTCTGCAGAACTCTCTCAATGGAATTAAGTTGGTTTCAAAAGAAGCCTGTGAAAACTACTTGATTCAGTTTTTCGACCAGAAACCACAGAAGTTTTTCACCGATGGGATCATGGATCTACCAAAAAAATGGCGAAACATTGTCGATAATAATGGAGCATATTCGGTTTAAATGAATTCGTCCACGCGCCATGCGGGGACCAGTTGAATTTTACTGAAAAAACGCCACGAACTTTTTCCCAGACCCAATATGAAGTTCCAAAATGTAAAAAGTTTTGTATCAGAATATTGCCAATCTGTGAGAAATGCAATGAAAAATGCCAGTTAATAGATAGATCACTGGACAAAATTAAAAATTGTTGGTAAAAAATAAACACATTGACTTGCTTTAATTTGCAATTTCTGTTGTTGTAAGAAAACATCGAGTTTCTAGGCGTAAAAACTTGTATTTGTATTCGATCTTCTACAATTCATATCCTATTATAGATTTAAAGGCAATTGTTTGTAAAACAAAACTGAAATTAAGGAGTTGTAGTCTTACTTTTAAATCATGTATTATGAATATATGTCCAGACGATTTTAAATCCACCATACATGCTGTGATCCTTCGTTTGGAAGTGTATTTCATTGTAAACTTCCATACAAAACCCTGTACAAAATCACAAACTAATACCAGATCACTTAATCGATAAAAAACAATTTGCAATTTATGCTGGAACAAAACATAGAATCCCT
Source organism: Dermolepida albohirtum (assembly GCA_031893035.1). Classification (NCBI taxonomy): domain Eukaryota; kingdom Metazoa; phylum Arthropoda; class Insecta; order Coleoptera; family Scarabaeidae; genus Dermolepida; species Dermolepida albohirtum. Next base: position 34,049 of record JAVIWB010006265.1, on the reverse strand, counting down.
AGACATAAGAAGTATCTTTTTATTGATACGAAGGCAATAATTCAAGAAAGTAAATTGAAATTTAGGATTTTAGGGTAGTATTTGATTGGAGTAAGACATGACACCACAAAAAAGTTTTCATTCACTTTCCTATATCGTCCATGTCTTCTTATTGCTTCAAATACAATAGTTCAAAAAATAAAATTGAAATTTAGGATTTTGGGATAGTAGTCGATTGAGAAAAGATTAATGACTTAGTTGGACAGTAGCCGCAAAAAAATCTCACTTTTAAATCAAGTATTCTGTGTATTTATTTTAAAGATCTTAAGTCTAATGTCCTAGTGTTTCATGTATCTTTCTGAATCCTTTCTCAGGGTATTCGCTGTAAGCTTAAAAAACATAAAATGTCCGGCCATGATAATGTAGATTGCCTGGACATTAAGTTTTCGTGAAATAAATAATTTATTATAAAAAATTGTCCGCAATAGATTTCCAGTGACGTAGTCTCTTGTTTAGAGTTTCTTCGTACTATTTTAGATAATATTCCGTTTTTTCTCGTTTCGAAAACCTTTTTAGGGGTCCTTTTCGTTTTATAAGGTTATCTAATTATGGAGTTTACGTTTATTAATTAAGCAACCTTACTTAAAGACAATTATATCTTGAAAACTTTCGCCTTTGGCAATAATTTTCAAGAAATTCCTTTTTCTAAGTGCTGTATATGTGACATTTCATAAATTATGAATCTGATAATGTTATATAATTAGTTCAGTTAAATTTTTATCAATTTCCATACTTCCTTCCACTTATTCGTATCCTGTATCTCAGCCTTCTCACCTCTTTACAATTTCACTTAGGTCAATATGAATTACTGTCTGATCTTTACTAAAAGCGAGTTCTCTCTGGTCAATATCAGATAGAATATGTAAAGAGATTGGGTTTCCAAATATGCAACATGACTCTTTAACTCTCTCTTAAAATAAATAGGGATAGTACTTGTAGTGTCTCAACTTCGTTTGATTTCTAATGGAGGTTGGTAAGATTCTTTTTTCACGTTTCATCAACTAGTAAATTTTTATTGGGTTAGTGTTTAAAGACGTGGAAAGTCTTCCATAAGAAGTACGTCTTTGTCTATTTCCTGACAATTAAAGCTCTTTCTGATAAAATTAGGCCACTAATTTTTTGAGTGCTATTCTTCGGAATGTCTTAACTTCTTCCACTACAAAATTCGTCTTCGATCGTTCCTTATGAATCTGCTGCAACTTGGAAATGAAAAGAGTTTATTGCACGAGTATTTAATTTAAGCTTAGACTCTTTTTAATTTCACTCAACACTCAATTGTTAGTAAGAAATAAATACATTGACTTGTTTTAATTTGCAATTTCTGTTGTAACACAACATCGAGCTTTTGGGCGTAAAAATTTGTGTTTGTATTCGGTCTTCTATTATTCACATCCTCTTATAGATTTAAGGCAATAGTTCTAAAAACAAAACAAAAATTATGGAATTTAAGGAGACATTTGTTTGAAATCTTACTTTTAAATAATGTATTGTGAATATATGTCCTGCAGATTTCAAGTCCTCCATACATGCTTGTGATCCTTGGTTTGGAAGTGTATTTCATTGTAAACTTCCATAAAAAACTCTGCACAAAATCACAAACTAATACGAGATTACTTAATCAATAAAAAAACAATTTGCAATTTATGCTGGAACAAAACATAGAATTCCTAAACATAAGAAGTATCTTTTTATTGATACGAAGGCAATAATTCAAGAAAGTAAATTGAAATTTAGGATTTTAGGGTAGTATTTGATTGGAGTAAGACATGACACCACAAAAAAGTTTTCATTCACTTTCCTATATCGTCCATGTCTTCTTATTGCTTCAAATACAATAGTTCAAAAAATAAAACTGAAATATAGGATTTTGGGATAGTAGTCGATTGAGGTAAGATTAATGACTTAGTTGGACACTCGCCACAAAAAAATCTCACTTTTAAATCAAGTATTCTGTGTATTTGTTTTAAAGATCTTAAGTTTAATATCCTAGTGTTTCATGCATCTTTGTGAATCCTTTCTCAGGGTATTCGCTGTAAGTTTAAAAAACATAAAATGTCCGGGCATGATAATATAGATAGCCTGGACATTCAGGTTTCATGAAAACAATAATTTATTATGAAAAATTATCCTTAATAGATTTCCAGTGACGTAGTCTCTTGTTAAGAGTTTCTTCGTACTCTTTTGGATAATATTCCGTTCTTTTCTCGTTTCGAAAACTCTTTTGGAGATCATTTTCGTATTATAAGGTTATCTAATTATGGTGTTTATGTTTTTTGATTTTGCGACCTTACCTAAAGACAAATATATCTTGAAAACTTTCGCCTTTGGCAATAATTTTCAAGAAATTTTTTTTTCTAAGTGCTGTATATGTGACTTTCATAAATTATGAATCTGATAATGTTCTCTCTGGTCAATATCAGATAGGATGTGTAAAGAGATTGGATTTTCAAATATGCAATAGGACCCTTTAACTTTCTCTCAAAATAAATAGGGATAGTTCTTGTAGTGTCTAAACTTCGTTTGATTTCTGAGGTTGGTAAAATTCTTTAATCACGTTCCATCGACTAATAAATTTTTATTGGGTTAGTATTTAAAGACGTGGAAAGTCTTCCACGTCTGTAACTATTTCCTATCAATTAAAACTCCTCCTGATGAAATGAGGCTATTAATTTTTTAGTAGTAAATCTTCGGAATGTCTTCCTCCACTACAAAATTCGTCTTCGATTGATCCTTATGAATCTGCTGCATATTTGAAGTGAAAAGACTTTATTTCACGAGTATTTAACTTAAATTTAGACTCTATATAGTTTCACACAGCAGAGCTTTCTGACAGACTGGTTAAAAGCTTTCCAATCGCGTCTCTGCTGGATGCTCTCACCAGCAAAACTGCGCCATGTTCCTGAGAATATTTCGTTAATTTTTTTTAAGGCAACTGTACAAAGTATATCAAAGAAACAAGTTGTTCTTTCATGTTGAACACTGACTTGTAAAAAAAACTGTTTAATATTGACTACCTCGCCTATTCTTTCTTGTAAGTCCATAGCCATGTGTCAGATTATAGGGAAACAACTTGTCAATGTCTTCGCATTTGTTTACACACAGGCACATCTTTTATTCATTCTTTTTTTTTTAATTTACAAGCCGACCTCCTAAATTTAAATGGATGGCCTCGATATAATAAGCCTAATTTAATAGACAACAGTTTAATGTTTTATAATATATTATTTGTATACATGTTGTGAACATGAAGTTGTTGAATAACCAATTGTTTAATTCGAATGTAAAAGAAAAATAAATTATGTAAAGTTATGTTAAACTTTTTGATATGCACATTTTTTTATCTTTTTCTTTCTTAAATTTTTATTATTAATCTTTCCCAATCCTTTCCTAGCGTTTTAAAATACAAAAAAAATTCCAATAGTGCTTCGTAGTAATACATGAATTGTAAGAATTAGAAAAGACAAAAACTGAAATCAGTTGATGAACAGGTGATGATAGTCGGGTAACAAGAATTAATACAAATAGTAAATACGCGAATGAAAGCTTCTAAATAGTCTAGAATCTCATATTACGTATTGCCCTTCATTGAAATATTATTTGTTATTAAAATCCTATTTCTTTTTAAATATACAACAATATATTCAAGAAATAAGAAAAGTTATTTCTCATATAAAGAGGAAAAATAATAAACTGCCATTAAACATATTTTTGAAACTCTCTCTTAAATATATTTGTTGTTTCATTACTAAGACTCTTCAGGCAGCCTCAATTCTCGTTCAACAGATATTGTCACCACGCTTGTGTAAGGTGACATATATAATACGTAAATAAGTAAGAAGATTTGCTCCCCATCTCCGAAATGTTTAATATTACGTGTTAGCTATCGTGGCTAATTACTTAATCACAAGTCATATTCAGTAATGAGCCACGAGTCGAAGCGGTTAAAGAATTCATCAAATTTATGGCGCGAACACCTTTGAAACGTTAATAAAAGAAATACGTAGCGCAAAGTATTAAACACTCACCACTCTGATGGTATAGTTGTGCATTACAGAATCTTTGTACTTTGTCGAAGGTATGAATCAGTATCAATACAAAAATAGTGCCTTTTACTACTTCACGATGTAGAGGAAACCCTTTGCATGTTCATGCAAGATGGGGCTCTGTGACATACCGTCAAATCTGTCCAGAACGAATTTCGGTATACCAGCATTGCCCTGGCATGGAAATTCACCAATCGAGAATGTTTTGAGTGTTCTTAAATCTATTGTTTATTCGTCCTCAAATCCTAGTTTAAGCGTTTTAAAAGAAAATATCGAAAAAGCCTGACAAGAAAACAGGAAATTGCAAGACACTTCCTCGTGTAGAGGAAATTAATATATTTTTGAAATACTTATTGCAAAATCAACTTTATTCGTTAAAGCAATCTAGTATCTGTTTTAAAAATAAATTAAAAGAAGTATCCACACTGCTCTACCCATAAATAAAGTTATTTTATGTCTTCAATTGTAATTAAGTATGTTGAAACTACCTTCCAGAGTATCAATCGTTGCCTTGTCTTGTTTTCGACATTTACTCAAAAAAAAACTAGTTTATATTAATTCAAATTTTATGAGCACGAACTAGGACTGTTCATTTACTTATTAACAACATATACACTCCTTATGTATAGCATATGTATAAGTAAATAATAGTAATAATAATGCTCCTAAATAGCTTACACTAATTTCGTTTTTTCTAACTCTTTTGCTATTATTTTATGGTTCAGTAAATACGAATAATTGCTTTAAAGTGATATCATTATTGTCGATTATATCTAAATTACTTGATAAACTATTATTGAAAAGACTTAAACATGTAACGAAAGGGACATTCCAAAAAGAAAATGGTCCACCATAAACCAAATATACTGAATCACAGATGTAGAAAGAGCATTATAAGCCAACGCATATTATCTGGAAATTGAATAGTCTGCTACTGAGATAATATGTAGAACTATTGAAGTCATACGATATATCACTAATAGATTTTTTCAAGTATAAGTAGAGCTAGAGTATTAGGGGCTCAGGGGGGATTGAAACTGGCGTTCTTCAGGGAAGTGTTCTTGGGCCATCTACATATAGCAAATATAGCTATATACAATTAACTTAGCAGATCTTAAAAATGTGATAGTAGCTACGTTTAGGTAATGATGTACGAGAAACTACAAATAAACTGCAAAAGATGTGGCGGGATTTATGGCTGGACTAAAAATTGGAAAATAAAACTTAATTAGCTAAAATCAACTCGTCTCAATTTTACCAATAAAATCATAAAAGACGTAAGAGACATGAAGTATCAGGGTATGGCGATGTCCAACGTAAATTGAAAAAACATGTTAAGAAAAAAGAGCTTAGTTGGGTCACAAATTTAGACATTTTTTTTTGGATGTTGGGGACATACTTCTCAACTTTCAATACATAACAAAGCTTTGACTTATAAATAAATTTCGAAACCAGTCTGGGTTCATAATATGAGCCATATTGCAGGTATACAAACACCTCAAAATAGAGTTTTAGGTAATACTGTCAATGCACCATGGTACGTTTGAAATAGTGACATTTACAGAGACCTGGAAGTTAAGCACGTATTCAGCGAAATACATACATTCGCAGCAAAACCAAATCAAGATTAAACCAGCATACTAATGTCGAAGCAATTAAACTCTTCGATATTGAAAATCTCAACAAAGACTAAATAGGACCAACCATCTTCCTTAGTTTGTTGTGGTGGTGTGATTACAGAATACAGTGTATCAGTATACTATCTTCTTTTGGGCTTCCGGGCTGGAACCGCGTCTCTAGTATAACTACTGACGTTTGTTGCCCACTCGTATGGGACATCTTCAGGGCTCAATTACTACTACTGTCTGTCGCACTGAAACTGGTTACGTCAGAACTAACTAGTAGATCATAAAGATCTACCATTAGGCTATTTAGTCTTTGGACAAAATGTTTAGAATTTTCGATAAAGGAAGCACCAGTTTCAGTGCGACAGACAGTAGCAGTAGTTGAGGCCTGAAGATGTCCCATACGAGTAGGTACGAAACATAGGCAGTAATACCAGTGACGCGATTCCAGCCCGGAAGCCCAGAAGGGGATGTATACAGCAAATTTTTCCCCAAATTTGAGTTAAGTAAAAAGTAACTATTTTGAAATTAAAAAATATATTTCGTCGATATATTATTTAATAAAAATATTTATGAAAAATACTATAGAATTGTTGTTATCTTGTAATTATTAATAAAATTGAGAAAAACGTTTTTATCTAGGCCTATTTTTTTCCGAAAATTATTTTATTTTGTATCCAACCCTTCCTTCAACATTCATAAATTGTTGCTAACAGAAAATCGTAAATAATTAGCTCATTTTGTGTTCTAAAATTAGAACGATTTTGTGTAATCAAGGGTAGAAACAGGCTTCTGCAATAAACCCCAATATTAGTGAATTAATACCTGTTGGTATATTGCTTCTTGCAAAATTTTTATTAATTTTATGCTACGAATATATAATTGATATTAATTTCATGAAATTTTTAAAAATAATATGAACATTAAGATTTTTTTAAATATTTTGAATAGACTGTCACGTAAAACGTTATATTGGATATTAAAATTACTTGTTTAGCGAACTGTACATAAAAGAACACCTACAAGTCCTCAAGAGAAAAATCAATGATGTTAAAATCGTCATCAAATTTTCAATGCCATTTCCTGCAATAATAATGCATTAATTCTTCGAGGAGTCATTCTGCTTGTTATATTCGCGCAAACACTTCGTACTGCACATTAGCTGCGAAATTAATTCAAGAGTAACGATTAATTTTGAAAGAAGCGGGCGACAGTTTAAAATAGAATGCTCAAAATAGGCGCCTCGACGGGCTTGTTGCCATTGGTTACGTGTTACTAGGAAACCAATGAAAGCTCCCGGAATTCACCCAATTGTAAAGGCGGGAACTTTTCAGTAATACCCTGGAACTCAAAAGGAATGTTTTCAAAGCCGTGCTTTTGTCGGAGTTTCTTTTGTGTTTCGTATTATACATTTTCTAATGTTATGTTTTGCTGTTTGTGCCAAAGAAATACAGCATCATTAATGGTAAGTTTGGTTAAGGTTATGTGTATTTTCCCTTTGCATATTAATGTATTTGTGAACTGTCATCTTAGTGCTTTTTACTCGGAAATAAGATAAATTTTGCTTGATCTGTGTATCGCTTTTTGTTTGTCTATGTTTTACCAATTTAGCAATGACATATGTTATAATTAATTTATCTCCATAAATAGATTATATATGAAATATACTTACTTGAAATTATTCGTAACTCCACTTGTTTCACTTTTTTAAAAGCTCGAACGAAATGTTACCGATATTTTGTAAATATTCGTAATGATATTGAGATACTTTATCGTTGATTTTATACCGTTATTATATTTTTAAAATGAAATGAATACCATTTTGTAACATTTATTAAAAACATTAAAACAAACATTGTGTATATATACATGCAATCTTAAATTACTATAGTTATACTGACAATAAACAATGATTTACCATAGTTTCAATTTTGACAGCCAGAAGTGATAGTTACACTGGTTATCAAAATCTTTTTTGTGGACTTGAAGGTATTTTCTTTTTGATTGAAATTTGTCTATCATTCGTAGTCTTTGTGTTTCAGACAATGTTTAATTGATTAAATTTGACAAAAACATTTTATTCGGTTATTCATTTAATCTACCTTCAAATTCTTAAAGGACAATTTACCATTTTCAGTTACCTTTTATGTGTGAATGGAAAGAAAAGTTGTAAATGGATGATTTACATTGGACATGGCGTATGGATTCCTAATTATAGCCGTAAGAATAAATGAAGCAAAGTATACGAATGTGTAAATGTAGGGGGAAGAGAAATGATTCAACCTAAACCGGAAAAAAACGAAATAATTAAAGAGAATTAAAGTTTTTAGTTTAAAAAAGAACAATGGACATCAAAGAGAAAACTATGCTAGTCCTCTAGTCAAAAAGAATGGAGTTTATGTTGAATTTTAGTAGATGAAAAGAGAATGAAGATGAAAAGATGACGAGATGATGTATCTAGAGGAGAGTGTTGTACCTGGAACATAGTAAACGTTACCCTTGCTTTTGCAAATAGAGACATCTAGTATATATGACAGAAATACATCATTTACAATGTTACAGAACACTTATAGGTATAACAAAATTGTACGTCTTACGTGTTAAACATTTATGTGTAAAACACTAAGACAATTAATACCACATCAATAAAATTAACTGTATTTGCTATTGGTGAGTACATTACAGTAATTATTTCATAATCTGTAGACACGAATGTCATATTTTTATAGGAAGTCACCATCTTGTACCTTGAAACGTATTTCCGTCTTGTACCTTGGAACGTAACGTGTTCCAAAGTACAAAATTAAAAACATGTAACAGTCAAATCTATGCAAATTTTTTAGATAACAATGCTACATAGTAAAACCGGGCTAAAAGGGGGCTACCTGTCAATCAAGATGTAAAAGAAACTATTACTGGTCCACCTGATACACGTATTTCATGTATGGAAGTTTGTAAGGTATGGGTAAGCGTTGCGACCCTTTCGAGAAATCTGGTACTATTTAAAAAATCGGAGGCTGAAACATTTACTTAAACTGTAAATAATGAAGCAAAATATGCGTTTAAAGAAAGCGAAGAAGAATGTCTCGAAGCGTATATAAAAAGTATTGCTAAAATCCAATATGGATTGTCCAAAAAGGAAATGATACAATTGACTTATGAATATGCAGTTGCAAATAGAAAGTGTCCTGCCAGATGGGATAAAGACCAATTGGTTGGGGAAGAATGGGTGCGTGGGTTGATTTACTTTTAATAATCGGCTGAATGTCCATGAACGCTTAAACAGCACAAACTCCAGCTAGAATCATTGCTCCGAAGGATGACAAGCAAATTAACAGTAGCACGTCAGCGGAAACAGGTAGCTTTATAAAGATTATAAACGCTATAGGGAATCATATTCCACATATGCTGATTCTTTTTTGATCGACAGGTATTTTAGGAGCTGTGGCAACACAAGCTTGGTCAAATGATCAATTATTTGAAATATTTCTAGAACATTTTATCAATTTTACTGAGTGCGACAGAGAAGAACGTGTCCTAGTATTAATACAAGACAATCATGATACTCATCATTCTTGGGAAGCTGTCGAAAGAGGTTCCAATACTAAAATTGTCATGCAACAATAATAAACGTATCGTAGTAAAATAAGATAATCATGAAACTCATCTTTCTTGGTAAGCTCTTGAAGGAACTTCCAATACAGAAATATTCATGCTTACGTGTCCATCTCACACCTCACACTTCACATGAGCTTCAACTACACGATTTCACTGTATTTGGAGACTTGAAGCCTTTTTATAATCAAGAAGTAGATGCATGGTTATTAAACAATTCAGGAAAAGCGTATGATATTTGTTGTATAGTTGAAGTTTTGGGAACTGATTTCCAGCGTGCATTTTCTACAAAAAAACATAACAAGTGGTTTCTACGCTTCTGAAGATGTTCTCGGTGTGTACGTAATCGACGACAATATTGGTGAAAAAAATATAGAAACCACAGAGGTGATGTACTATCTAGAAAAGTTATGAAACATCTACACCCAGTCATGCACAAAAGTAATTTATTACACCCGAAGAGGTTCAACTATATCTAAAGATACAAGGAAATTAAATAATAGAGGAAAGAAAGTAGAATATAGAAGAATATTGAGAGACTCACCGAAGAGTTTTAAGAGAAACATTTCAAACTGCGCCAGTAAATAAAGAAATAAATATCAGTCTACAAACGTACCCTTGAAAAGAAAAACAGTGACAAGACGGTGTAGTAAGTTTTTGGATTCATCTATGGATGATGAAGTTTCTTAAATGCCCACTGACACTAACAATAGTGCGGATGAAGGATTCATGTATTACAGTGAATCCTACAAACTGGAAACGGTAAAGGGGTTAAATGTTTAACATATGCTAGATGGGTTCATGAACTTTGTGCGGGCATTATAAAGAGGTGGAAATCTTACGCTTGTAAATTATGCAAATAAAATGACAACTTATTTATAAATAAATTTTGTTTTCAGAGATTACTATTTCATTACATGGATACTTAATAACTTTCAGTTTCGCACCTTATAAATATAAGTTCTATTCCAAGGTGACAGAGATAGTGTCTTAAGATACATTAACATATTGTACCTTGTAACACATGCAAAAGGACTAAAAAAACAAAAAAGAATCGAAAGTTCGACGTGCAAAGATTATGCTCGTGTAGGGTTATTCTGAATATTATTACATTTTTTAATGTTATTTTAAATTTCATTTTTAAGTAAATTACTTTTAAAATAGAAAGGAAAGTTGTAAAATATGTTTCAAGGTACAACACTCTCCCCCACATAACTTTAAGTTTCGTTAAGTGGTGTTCTCTTACAGCTGAATAAAATAATAATCATTTAAGTGGTGTTCGCTTGCAGTTGAACAGAATAATAAGCATGTACAATTCGACAAAGTAATACTAACACATACTTGGATACATTTAGACCCAAAAAAATCAGTTATACTAATTATAGACATTAATATAAAATACACATTATATACACATAAATGTATAATAACTAAATAGTAGACGATAGCATATCTGTATGTAATATATACTGTTTATTCATGTCGAAACAGAAATAATATACAATTTAGTTTAAATCTTCCGCTTGTAAAGATCTTTTCATATTTATCATAACGTTAATCGCAGTATTCGATTTTGTTAAACCTTCTAGAACTCGCTAAATAAAAACAAAATGAAAAGACAAGTTCGACAACTCTTTTATAGTTACAATAACACATTGAAATGTAAACACATCTGGTGGCGTTGTGTAGTAAAAACTTCATAAAAGTTTCAACGATTATTTCTCATAAAAATAACTAAAAAAAAGTTATTGGTAATTCTGTTTTTGGCACCGAAGCGTCGACGATAAAAAGAAACAATTTTATACCAGTGGTATGATGACATTTTTTACAAGAACTAGACGAGTAGACGATCCCTTCGACATTATTTTCGCAACAATAGAGGAAAGAATGTTTGAAATGCTTTTACACATTAAATATTATAACCTCGTCAACATTTACACAAAGACCATTTATGAATCCTCAAACTATAAGGGAACACATCTTAATGAATGAAACAGGACTTGCTTTGTTGTCTCTTCAGTGTACGTATATTTACCACTTGTGATATATGTATAAGGAGATATATCAAATGGAAACCTTAAACGTGCAAAATTCCGAAAAGTACTATTAACTTGATATGTAGCAATAGTGTTTCTTGAGTTTCACAAAGTGGCTAACAGGTATCAGAGTGGTGCCAAAGCACAGAAGAAGGCAGCATCAATTAAATAATGGTTGCTTGTGAAGGTTACGGTGTTTGATGCTACAGCAAGTGTATGAGTGGTGTATAAAGTTTAGAAGCTACGTAACTTCTGTGGAGGATGTCCCAAGACTTGGGCAGGCCCAAAACATTGCAGGCGTGTAACTCTAGACAACTTTAAAGACTAGTTATAGTTCATCACAATATTGTCCACATTGTACTGAAATTCAATCAAGTGTCTGCAAGGTGAGTACCATGTCAGTTGACTACGGAGTTGAAAGACGGTCGCGTTGATGCTTGTGAAAAACTTTTGCGTCTTTTCCACGTCGAAGGTGAAGCATTATTAGAAAAAATTGTTACAGTCGATGAGGCTTGGGTTCACTATCATCAATCGAAAACGTAAAGGTCAGGCAAGAAATAGTGCCAAAAATTCCGCACACAACTATCTGTTGGAAAAGGACGCAGAGTGTCATTTTGGAACATTACATGAATAGGAGGGGTGACAATAAAGTATTTCTTATTCAGACATGCTTAAAAATCAACTTCACAATGCGTTTAGGAGTAAAGGACGAGGACTTCTGACTTTAACTGTATCGTTACAACATGACAACGTCCGACTGCGTACACTTCTTCAGACTATCCAGGATGTAAAATTTGAATGCCTCATCCATTCTCCTTATTTACCAGACCTTTCTTCTAGTGACCTTCATGTTTTTGGATCACTCAAAGAAGCAATGGGAGGCAAGCATTTCAGAAGTTGTGAAGAGGTAAAAACCGGTGTACAAATGACTACAGTCACAACCAAAAGAATTCTTTAAACGTGGTTTTTACGCATTTTCGAAGAGGTCAAGGAAACTATGACGTTTCGTCGATTTGTTCCAATTTAAAATTCATAGCAATTTTAAGAATTTCATTTTGTATACTTTCATAGGTTACCTTAGGGGAAATAAGTGCAAGCAGAATTTGGAAAATTCGGTATTTCCCCGAATTATATCTTAAAGAGACAGTGAAGCACATTATTCACTATGTCACTAAGATTTAAAGGTATCCAATCATACTTCAGATTGTGGCGTTTCATATGTCATCACAATTTCGAGTGGCCTTGGACCGTGCGAAAAAACATTACGTCATCGTTACATGGTATATAGTAATTCCCGAAATTATAAATGAAATGTTTTACTTCATCTTCGACTGAAAGAAAAAAAAACATTTACAATTCCATTATTTTGAACAATAAGTACAATTATAAATATTCTCAGTAAAACATTACAGAGTTACTAACATGTATTAACATACAAATACATTTTACATATATCAAGGGTATTTATTACCATTACATTCATTTTGCCAGGAAACTGTCCTGTTGGGAATTTGAACATTACAGATATTATTAGTTTTTTTTTACTTCGGCTCGTTTGTCCTTTATATTCTTTATATTAACAAGAACAATCGTACTAATGACACGAAAACTACAAGGAGAGATTGAGAATTGATAAAATAAATTTTTGAAAAAATGCCATCAATTTATAATATCCTTAGAAGAAACCGAGCAAGACTCAAAGCACGAGTTGTGTACTACATTTTTTAAAATACAATACTCAGGTTAGAAATCATTTTAAATTATAATTTTACTAACCCAGAGAATATTTAAACAATGGGGGTGTAGGTGTTTTCAAAAGGGTTGCGGAAAAGGAACTCTTTTTAAATATAATTCGAAAAAATAGAAGCTTGTGATAGCTTAATATCAGCAGCATTAATGCCATGTGATTTTCTCTGAAGACAATTATAGTGGAACTGTACATGCTTCGCAAAGTTCCAGAATCAATATCATCAAACTGTTAATTTCTGTAACATTAATGTCACAATAGAAAATATAAATTCCCGCAAAATACATTGATGATTTAGATCCTAGCTACATTTGCATGTAAGTCTCTTTAAAGTAATGAAAATCAAAGGTTAGTATAATTTGATCCATAATTAGCAAAAAAAAACTGAAATACATTTATTTAAGAAAATGGAGAAAATTTTATTGATAATTTCATCTATACTTCATAGCAGAATGAAATATTTATGCCAAAAAAAGCTGGATAAACGCAATATTGATATGCATATATGAACACATTTAAATTCATTTCAAATTATAATTTTACTAATTTAGAAGAATGTTTAAACAATGGGGGGTGTATGTTTTCAAAAGGGTTTAGGAAGCTTGTGATAGCTTAATATCAGCAGCATTAATGCCATGTGATTTTCTCTGAAGACAATTATAGTGGAACTGTACATGCTTCTTCCAGCAATATCATCAAACTGTTAATTTCTGTAACATTAATGTCACAATTGTGTTATAATGAAGGTGATGATCCATAATTTTCTGTGGAGAAAATATATAAGATGATTTAGGTGGGGGGCTTTTTGTCTATCCTAGCTACATTTGCATGGAAGATAAGTCTCTTTAAAGTACGAAAAATAGAGTATTGGAAATCAAAGAAAGAAACGTTAGTATAATTTGAACAATGCCAAGGCATAAATATAGCAAAAAAAAACTGAAATACATTTATTTAAGAAAATCGGTTCTAAATTATCAAAGGGGTCCAAAATTTTATTGATAATTTCATCTATACTTCATAGCAGAATGAAATATTTATGCCAAAAAAAGCTGGATAAACGCAATATTGATATGCATATATGAACACATTTAAATTCATTTCAAATTATAATTTTACTAATTTAGAGAATGTTTAAACAATGGGGGGTGTAGGTGTTTTCAAAAGGGTTGCGGAAAAGGAACTCTTTTTAAATATAATTCGAAAAAATAGAAGCTTGTGATAGCTTAATATCAGCAGCATTAATGCCATGTGATTTTCTCTGAAGACAATTATAGTGGAACTGTACATGCTTCGCAAAGTTCCAGAATCAATATCATCAAACTGTTAATTTCTGTAACATTAATGTCACAATATGAGGAAGGATGTGTTATAATGAAGGTGATGATCCATAATTTTCTGTGGAGAAAATATAAATTCCCGCAAAATACATTGATGATTTAGGTGGGGGGCTTCTTGTCTATCCTAGCTACATTTGCATGGAAGATAAGTCTCTTTAAAGCACGAAAAATAGAGTATTGGAAACTAAAGAAAGAAACGTTAGCATAATTTGAACAATGCCAAGACATAAATATAACAAAAAAACCTAAAATACATTTATTTAAGAAAATCGGTTCTAAATTATCAAAGGGGTCCAAAATTTTATTGATAATTTCATCTATACTTCATAGCAGAATGAAGTATTTATGCCAGAAAAAGCTGGATAAACGAAATATTGATATACATATATGAACATATTTAAATTATATGTATTATGTTTACAATTAATGGAATTTAGGAAAAATAACCTAGAACATATACACAGTTACAAGTATTTAAAAAAATGCACTCAAAATTCAAGCTTATGCTTCTAATATATGCTTCTAAATATAAGCACATATAAATATATCGTGGGGTTAGAATAAATCTATCCTATCAATCCCAAAATAGCGAATATTCAGTAGTAATTTGAATGTTTTAAATGTATCTGATTGCTTGCTTTCTTGTTTTTTGTCTGTCACAATATAGGTACATTAAATTTTGTTGATAAAACATATTTAAAAAAAATACCATTAATTTATAATGTGCCTAGAATTAGTTATAAGTAACATATATACAAAAGAAACAGAACAAAACTAAAAACAATTTGTGTACTATATTTTGTAAAATACAATATTCACAATTTATTTTCAATTATAATTTTACGACTCCAGAGAGGATATCTAGACGGAGATGTTTGCTGCAAAAAAAGAAACTCCTTTTAAGTAAGATAAGAGAAATGAAGGCTGAACATGTGATTATTCATCAGCACCATTAATGCCATCTGATCTTCCCTGAAGAGAGCTATGTTTCGAAAAGTTCGAGAATCAATATCATCAAACTGTAATATTATGTGGAGGGAGCTTCTAGTCTATCCCTAAAAATTAGCTCAGTAAAAAGATTACATTTGCATCGAAGATCAGTTCCTCTAAAGTATGAAAAATTGTATTGGAAAACAAAGAAAGAAACGTTAGCACAGATGGAACAATGAGAAGGTGTAAATATAATAGAAAAAGTTCATTAAAAAAATTGGTGTACTGATGATTTACATGGGGGCATCTTGTCTATCCTTAAAATTTGGCTCTATAAAATTACTACGTAGGATATATCCAACTAGCCAAAACCAAACAAATATAATTTGTTGTTATATAAAACTAAAATCTAAACAAATAAATAAGCTACTAAAAAACATAATTTAACACCAATAATAGCATAGGAAAATTAATTAAAAACAACAAAGACAAAGTAAATAAGTCACATAAATCGGTGAATAAAATGAATATCGGACAAACTAAAAGATCTGTGGAAACAATATCAATACACAAAAGAAGTTTTAATGACTCCAACTGCATTTAAATACTCTTAATCATTCTTTTAAAGTAGAGTTCACCATTTTACATTCAGAAAGTAAAAGCATAAAATTATGATTGCTTGAAGCCATTGACATAAATAGATATAAAAAATGTTCTCCACTTTTAAACTTGTTCCAGTGTAATTGTCACCCCCACTCGTAAAGTAATTCAACGAATTAGAATTTATTCCGTTTGTGTTAGATACCTCTTAGTCTGAAGAAGGCACAGTTGTGATTAAATTTTGTTGAGTATATGTTTAAAGTCAAAGGTATGTAAGTATTAGACAAGTTTACAAATTTCAATTAACTTTTGGATCCGAGCAGATGGGAATGATTCCTAACGTTATTTGATACGTTGAATCCGAATCTTCAATCTGTTTATCAACATTGGTTCTACTTTCCGAGTTCTCGCATCTTAGCAGTTTTGCATAACAACTATCAAATTACAGCACAGCTTTAGATTGTGTTCTAAATGTTTTGTTTTTGTTTATGAACGTATGAAAATGCAGATGTGGATGTTATGTGCTCGAAAAAGGTGACAAAATAATGACGAGTACATTCAAAAATGCGTATCTGCATTGCTTTTGTTTCTCTGTAGCAAACACACACAAGCCGTGGATGCCGAAATTGTAACGCGTGCAGAAAAAAGCTGTACAAATGGTCACTTGGTGAAAAATGTGTACTTTTCATTGTCTAAGCCAGTTACACGTACGAGCAATAATCCATTACCAGTTTCTTCAGGTACAAGTGTTAATTCTCTGGGAACTTCGACTTCAACACCGCCGAAGCAATTTCGTGGAAGAAATGTGTTTTATTTCGTAAAGTGAATTGAGTGATTTGAGACAAAAAGCAGAATTGCTTACATTGAGGTTGCAGGAGTGGAAATATCTTGATACTTGAACACAGTACACTTCGTCTTCTTCTATCCCATTTGCCTCATGAGGGTGTCGGATTTTTCCTCTGTCCATTCTTCCATCCACCTCTTCCTATTTCTCCAATCCCTGGCCAGTATTTTCATTTCGTTTAATGTTTCTCCTTTTCGTTTTCCCAATTCTTCTATCTGTTGTATCAATGTCTTTCTCGGTCTGACTTTCGTTCCTGTCCTTGTTTTAATTACTCTTCACCAGTCGGTTGTCAATTCTTGATACGTGTCCAGGCCAGTTCAATATTCTCTTGTTTTTTCTTCCTTCCTATAACCTCTTGCTTTAGCCGCTATTTGATGTCGTTCCTTATCTTATCATTTTTGTTTTTTCAGCAATTTTTCTCGATTGTTTCATATTTGCTGCTATCACCGCACTCTTGTATTTGTTTGTATTCACCCAGGACTCGTAACTGACTTTCGTTCCTGTCCTTGTTTTAATTACTCTTCACCAGTCAGTTGTTGTCAATTCTTGATACGTGTCCAAGCCAGTTCAATATTCTCTTGTTTTTTCTTCCTTCCTATAACCTCTTGCTTTAGCCGCTATTTGATGTCGTTCCTTATCTTATCATTTTTGTTTTTTCAGCAATTTTTCTCGATTGTTTCATATTTGCTGCTATCACCGCACTCTTGTATTTGTTTGTATTCACCCAGGACTCGCAACCGAATAACAGCATCTCGACAGAAGTAAAACTCCAGTAGCTGGAGTTTTACTTGTGCTTCGATCTCTTTTTTCTCAAATATTGTATTATTTAGAGCATAATATATTTTTGTGGCTTTCCTTACTCTGTTTGCTATCTCTAGATCTATGTTCTGGTCTCTCTGTTTCATAACTTTTCAGCATTCATACGTTGTTAATTGCTCTGTTTGTTGTCCCTTGCATTTATTTCCTCTGCATTCATTGGTGTTTTCTGATTTATTATCATATATTTAGTTTTTCCTATATTAACCTCCAGTTTCACTCTTTCTGCCTCTTCTGTCCATATGTCGGCTAGGGTCTACATTTTTCTTCTTGTGCATATAGCATTCCATCAAGTTGGATCGGTAGCATCTATCTGTATCCTGGCTTTGTCTGGAACCTTCCTGTTCTTTTTCTTGTCAAACACTGTATACAAAAACAAAAATTAGGCGAAGAAGAGAACATATGTTTCTGCGATATCAACGGTTTATTTGACATGATGAATAAACGATCGAAATGAATGGCGTTTGTCCATAGATGATTCGAAATACAATGCGAAGGCTGTTCTGATACACAATGGAAATGAACGAAGGATCTTCAAAAATTAATGGATAATGGAAACTTTACAAAAAGTTTAACGTCCAATGAAACAGCTTTATTAATAACGGCAAATCCCCGGATTACAAACAAAAAATCGTCAATTTGTTGCAAAATAACCACAAGATTGGTGTTCGATGTTTCTTAAAATTCACTTCCATTCTTGTCTCCCCTCGAAATTTGGGCGATACGAGCAATGAGCAAGGGAAAGAGCGGCTACCTCAAGATATGGCGTAAATCCAAAGATGAGCGACCACTGATGGACTTTAATGATTGAAAGGGATTTCAAACAATACAAGCGACTCAGTTAAACCGCTCTTCATTTTTTCATTTCATTTATCATTTTTAATTGAATAAAATCGTCATTAATTGGCAAAAATCGTAAAAGATGACTCGATCTTAAAAAAATGGATTGATGATTCGGATTCAGTCCCCAAAATTAGCTTAGAAACAACTTGTGGTTGCTCGGGTCCAAAACATTGTATACTTGTGTTATTGGTGTCTCGTGGTCGAGCCCAATGGCCTGCTGTCCGGGCAGGTTTCTCGCGTATATTGACAGACAAAGATTTTAAGTCGCGCGTGCAATAACTCATGTTCTACCAAAGCCCAAAAGGGCTGAGACGAAGCTGTTGGAGTACATGAAGGCATGAGTTATTATTATTATTATTTTGGTTAAAATTGGACTTGGGATAGTTCTATTTTAACCCCACGATATATTATTATCAGTTGTCAATGCCCAAATTGAAGAATTTCTTCTTACAAATTTGCATTAATTTTTTCAAAATTAGAATTCATCAAATCGCAATTTGGTTATATATTTAACGAAAACACATCGATACAGGTTTGTTCATGAACATTTTACTTATTTGATAGTTTGATTATTTTGATTATTTTTACGTCGTATCTGCCCCCCATGCTATATGGCGCACTGGAGCATGCTACTAAATTTCAACAATTATTCGTGTTATTTCTAACGCTACGTATATACTTGTGAACAATTATATTTACTAACACATCTCTAATTTTTTTCCAATTTGAATATATGTATGCATCTAATATATCTAACAACCACACATGATTATACATTCCTAGCAAGTTCCTAAAGAAAGACATATTGTTTGTGCGTATGTGAACCTCAAATCATTTCTTATCAGTGGAACAATGAAATAAATGATGTGAACACGTTTGGAGGAGTTAGTAGAGGGGGCAGAGGGGTTAAAATAATAAAAAGTCCAACACATCTACAAATGAAGACAACAAATTTATATTTGATATTTATTTATATTAATTCACAGTGTTTCGATATTAGTGTACTTGTATATAATAATAGGGTACATAGTGGTGTGTATATAGAATTATGGATGTGTAATTTTATGTGCTTATACGCTGTTGTCGTTTCGCTACCTATATACATATATATGTAATAGTAGTGGTATATCACATCTTTATATTGTTGAAGATATTTTGCGTTATATATTTATATATTTATGTATATATCCCATTTATACATATATAACGCGTTGTTTAACGTTTGTGTAGCGCGTAGGATTTTTTTTAAAATTTTTTTTATTTTTTTCGGTAGGGGATAGCTAGTAGAACAAGTAGCCCTTACTTACTACTTATCGCAATAATGTTATGGTGTCCCATACTAACCTAAATGAGATGGACCATAACTTTTTCGTTATCATTATACAACACTAATGGTTAAAGAAAATGAACGTTGCCCTTAAATATAAATAAATAAATATAGAATATAACTAAAGTGTTATTGATTGTGTGAAAAAATGCACGTGATAGTAAAATAATGGTTTTCTCTTTTTTCTGTTTGAAACATCACATATTGCAGTGTAGATAGTTTATAGTCTTACGATTGGTCTCTCATATTTTTTTTGTATTTTTTTAAAAATTATTATTTTTTGTGTTGTTGTGATGATGAATTAGGAATGATCCGATAGAACTCTAAAATTTGCAGTGTGCTGTGATTGTTCATAGACGTTTTTTGTTTTTTTTTAGAGTGCATTTTGTTTTAAATATTTTAGGCCGTTCACCGCATCGTAGCCCAAGTTATTGTCATGTCGCTGTTGCTATATTGGCCAAGGCCGCCATTTATTTCGGTGTACTTTTGAAATTCCCATTGTTTTGTTTATTCCATCAAATAAGACAACCATTGTACATTGTGCGTTCATACTATGGGCAGAAGGGGCGTTATACGGTACGGGAAGGGGGGAGGGGGTCTTCTTAGGCCGCTGTGATTGGCTGTCAAATAATTTTTTTAACCATGCTGTCCGTTGCCGTCGACACCATCAGTTTCCGGGCCCAATTGTTGGAGCAGCGACTTGTATTGTGTTGAGTTCACGAAACGAGGATAACTATCTCTATGCATTAGAGTGTATATCTGCAACTGAGCTTCGTCAAATGTATGATTGTTTGGTTCCACCATGTTTCGATTAACGATCTCCCTTACTCTGGAATCCAATGACACCTGCAATAAATAATTTGTTCTGTATTTCAAAATCATTGTCGATATGGAGTAAATTGAAGAAAAGTATTTATAATTGCTTTAAAACTGATACTAAACCCGTCTTTCGATAATGATTTTTCCCAATACTGGTATCTTTAGATCCTCTTCCATAACTTTAGCGATCAAACTAACGCCCCCTAAACGTTACTAATATAAAAAAAATTTGATACCAATATTGAGGAAATTTTTCAGTTCCAATTCAGAAACTTATCTACAGAATATTGATATTCAATCACTTTGTATAAATATATTGCAAGCCATTTATACGCAATAAAAAGTTTTAATAAGCAGATACACAAATCCCAAGTAATTGGTCGATTGTACTAAGGATTCGTAGGATTATAATAACAACCAAGTACCTGTTGACTGAGAACATGATTAAAACGACTGTTTCGTCTTTATTAAGACTCAGTTCTCTCGCTCAACAGGTGTTGTTGTCACAACCATATAAGGTGACATCTATAATAAGTAAATAATTGAGAAGATTGGATCTCCATCTCTGTTTGAAATGTTAAAGCACTATCGTCTGACTTTTTCAGAGCAATAAGAAGCGGGAACTGTATTTTTTGAAACAATCCAAGAATTTTACATTTATTTGTGACCATACTGTATACGCAATTATAAAAAGAAATTAAATACAAACCTCTCTAGGTGATAGAATTGATATATACTCTTCATATATAAGACGTGCTTTCTCTTCTATGGTTTCGCGCTTGGTCTCTTGCTTTAAGTCTTCGCATGCCGTCCAAAACAGAATATTTTCTTCAGAATACTCACAACGTAGAAAGTCCCTAAAAATCTTTCGTCCAGCTGAAAATAAAGATGTAACATTATTATGATTTCACAGATTGGAAACAAAAAGTAAAACAAATAAAAAGGGTTAAGTACAACTATACAATGTATCTTAGGTGTGAAAAAGTGTCAACGAAAAAAAATAAAATTCTTACATAACATTGAGAGTATAGATTTCGTTTGTTTTATTTTTTAACACAAAGCTCCAGTACCTGGACATCTCATTAGTCTATCAAAGGATCTACCCCAACTCCTGATATCGTCTCCTGATGCACTGCAATTAAACAATTTGTTATTTGCAAAATTCGAAATTCAAATCGATTTTCTTTTGTCTTACGGAGGATCGCCGCCCAAATTTAGTGGATCGCTGGCCTTGCTGAGTGCTGGCTCGTCGTTGCTCTTGCTTGGTGTTGCGCTGCAAAACAGAAATTGATTTTAAACTACAATTCCATTATTTGTGCTAAAAACGATTCTATTCTTATGATAATTGGAGGTACAATTGCTACCAGAAGTTTTGGTCTATATTCTTAGATCGAGGCGTACGATATCAAACTAGAAAGACAGCTCTTGTATGTTTCATTGAAAAAAAAACGAACAATAGTGTGCATAGTGTGTGGAACGAGTTTTCTTACATTTTCGACTTAATAACAAAAAAATTTCAAAGAACTGCATTCTCTCTTTCGCATTTTATTCAAGACATAAACATGTTGAAATAACAAAGCGTCGTGTACTCAATATACTTTTCTATTTAACATAGCAGTATTTGTTCTTGAAGTAATCTTTTGCTCTGACATTTGTAAGTGTTTGGTAAACTTGATCAGCGCATTGCAAATAGGTAATTAAAAACGGTAATTAAATGAATGCATTTGCGTGGACTGAATGCATTAATATAAATTATTAGTCAATATTTGATGGATCAGAAAACGCAATACAAACCTGGTACGTACAATTCCGCGGTAGTGATCCTACTATCTTCTTCTGGGTTTCCGGGCTGGAACCGCGTCACTGGTATAACTGCCAGTTTCAGTGCAACAAACAGTAGCAGTAGTCGAGCCCTGAATATGCCCCATACGAGTGGGTACGAAACGTCGGCAGTTATACCAATGACGTGGTTCCAGCCCGAAAGCCCAGAAAAAGAACGCAATACAAAATTTAATTGTTAAAATTCGTGTTATGGTGGCGTCGAAATTTAGTGATAAATTATCTATCAATATTGAAGTATGAAAAAATAAAATTTATTCGTTTTATATTCTAACGCAATCGCCTATTATGTCAGCACACATAAACCAACAACAACAACAACAAAATTTTGATCTAAACAATTAGATCATTATGTTTACATAAAAACATATACTTATGTATACGTTATTCATAAAATCGTATTATCAGAATAGTTATCTTATAAATTAATTCAAAATTCTAATTTAATTTAATAAATAAAATCGAAGAAAGGAATTATTCTTACATTACGTGCATTGCTATATCTAATAGAATCTTAATTTCGTTCGGAAAATAATACATTTTTGTACTACTGTTATGATGATGTTTACATACGAGGATGGTCCCATAAGTACCCGGCCTGACTTAGAGATGGCGGTAGTTGTTTGGAAAATATGGCTGTATTAGAAAGTACACAATTTATAAAGCATATGTTTCAAGTTTGAAAACGCCACGTTGTTTACTATTTGTTTTAAGTGAATTTGTAAAAATGGAGAGAATTGGTTATCGTTACGTGATACAATACTTTTATTTGAAAGGCCTCAGCGCAAACGATATAAAAGCTGAACTGGATTTTACTCTGGGTGAGTCTGTTCCTTCGTTTACAACAGTGAAATATTGGGTAGCAGAGTTTAAACGAGGCCGTACGAGCTGCCAAGACGAGCATCGCAGTGGTCGACCAAATAAGGTGACAACTCCAGAAATGATGAAGAAAATCCACAAAGCGGTACTGAATAATCGTCGACTGAAAGTGCGCGAGCTAGCAGACATAGCAGACATTTCAAAAAGTACGGTACATCGCATATTATCTGAAAATTTGGACCTGAGAAAGCCGTGTGCAAGATGAGTACCGCGTTTGCTCACACACTAGCAAAATCAGTGTCGTGAAGATGTTTCAACTAAGTGTTTAGCGAAATTTCACAGCAATTTTTGTGACGTTTCATAACCATGGATGAAACATGGGTCCATCACTTCACACCCGAGACAAAAGAACAATCAAAACAATGGACTCAAACGGGAGAACCGGATCCAAAGAAGGCGAAGACCGTTTCATCTGCAAGCAAGGTCATGGCATCGGTTTTTTTTGGGATGCGCGTGAAATAATTTTCATTGACTATCTCGAAATAGGAAAAACTATCAACGGCGAGTATTATGCGAACTTATTTCAAAATTTTCATCGAGTTTTGATATTGATGTGATTGAATTCGATAAAGAATGATCACCATGACAAATTTTGTAATATATTAAATGCTCTAGTATCAAGTGATTTAATAACTGTCTAAATTTTAGTAGGCTGGTAGGGTTTGAATTTATAAGCGATCTAAAAACCGCCATGTAAGCTGTCATTAAGCGTCAAAAATATATATAATTAAACGGTGATATTTATTATTTCGATGTTAAAAAAATTAAGTAGTTCATTAAGAAATAAAACATTACATTCCATTTCGCATATGTGAGTATTGTTTGCATTAAATTAATTTTTTTTAACCCAAAATTTAATTCAGTGTGTTATCAATTATATTTTATTCAAATTTTATTGAATATAAGTTATGAAATAAATAATTTCTTTAGTAGTTTTTTGGTAGCAAATATTTCTTTGTATTGTATTTAACTGATTTCTTTCTCATGAAAAAAATATGTGTTGCTTTAACCTAAGTGTATTTAAACTTAAATTATGTAAGTGTGCCCCCTTCTGCTTCTATTATTTTTTAAATGTATAACTAAAATGGTAAAATGGTTGCAGTTTTTTTTTAGTATTTTAAAATAAAGAAAGATTTTTTTTGAAGTTACACTATCGCTCATAAGTATTCGGTCACCGTTGCTTCATTACAGTTTCTATAAAACAGTTTTAATTATAAAATCTATTTCTGTAGTAAGAAATAGTTTCATAGTAAACAGTAAAATCTATACAAGCTTATTCAAAAATAATTATGCGATTGCCCTATTATTCACAATGAATGATAATACCCTAATAAAACTCCAGGTAGAATAATTGCACTTAAGGGATCTCTCAATTCTTGGAAATTTTCGATTGCTATGTTTTTATTTTAGGGTAGGGCATTATTGTAAACTATTAAATATTTATACTTGGGTATTTTGGCAAAATTGCAGTTAGTTTTTGTGAGGCGCTCACAGTGATAACATCGTGTGTTTCGAAGAAGTTCAATCGGTTAGAAATGCCTAAACGGAAAGAATTGAGTGTAGAAACACGGTCGTTTATAATCGCATGTCATAAAACTGGCAAAAGCAACCGCGAAATTACCACAGAAATTAAATTAAATCAGTCCACCGTAGGTTACATCATCAAAAAACGCTGCGAATGTGGAAGTGTGTTGAGCAGAACTCGAAAAGGCAGACCAAGGGCAACAACCTCAGCAGAAGTTCTTGCAATGGTGATAACAAGCAAGAGAAATAGACGAAAAACAGCCCCGGAAATCACAGCAGAAATAAATACAGGTCGCCGAAAACCCATAAGTGTTTCCACAGTTAAATGGCGATTAAAAGAAGCCTGTCTTCATGGACGAATTGCAATGCAGAAGCCGCTTCTACGCAAGTAAAACAAGTAAAAACGTTTAATGTGGGCACGCAATCACCAAAATTGGATCACAGAAAACTGGAATAAAGTATTTTGGACCGATGAATACAAATTCGAGATTTTCGGTTCACGAAGACGTGTTTTCATAAGGTGATCTGTAAGTGAGCGTGCTCAGGAAGAATGCATAGCCTCTATTGTTAAGCACGGTAGAAGTTCAGTCATGATATGGGGTTGCTTTTCTGGATCAAATGTGGGCGATCTCGTAAAAATCGAAGGTGTACTAAAAAAAAGAACAGTATAAGCGCATGTTAGAGGAAAACGCGATCCCCTCTGGAATTAAAATTTCGGGTCAGAATTTTATTCTTCAACAAGATAATGACCCGAAACACACTTCCAAACTATGCCGGAAATATCAGCAGAAATTGGAGAACGAGAAAACCATAAAAATTATGGCGCGGCCTCCCCAGAGTCCCGATTTAAATCCCATCGAGTTGCTGTGGGAAGGACTTGACCGGGAGGTGAGAAAATCGGCCCCCACGTCTGCTGTTAATATGTGCAAGAACCTGCAAGAGGCATGGAGTAAAATAAAACCTGAGACATTACGAAAATTAATCGAAAGAATGCTTCGATTGTGTGCTGCAGTGATTAAAAATAAAGGAGGGTATATAAACAAATCTAAAATTTAGACAAATATATTATACAACAATTTATTTTAGATGTAAAAATTTATATTTTTCATATATGTACATAATAAAAAGGTATTAGTATTTCAATTTTGATTTTTGTTACAATTTGCAGGTTAAATGCGAGTGACCAACTACTTATGAGCAATAGTGTATATTTTACGTAATACCTGTAAACGCTTATTTATGTCAGTGTAATATATTAGAACCACGTAAACTTTTTTAAAAGAAATAATTTGTAAGTTCAAAACAGCAATAAAATTTCTGGTCATGAAAGAAACTTTACCCAAGAAATCTTTCTCTTTTGTTTAAAAGAATCTTTTCTTTTATGAACTTACTCGTTCTTGAAAATGATTAAATTATTCAACGCATGTAGCCTCCGCGTTTTGCAAGTGAAATTGCTTAAATACCTAAATTTATGATTCTGAATAAGAAAAAGATATTTTTAATTATTCGTTGACTTCATTAACTTAAAATAAAAAGGACAAAAAAACAGGACTCCCTTTGAATTAATCGTTAAATGGTTATAACGTTTTACGAGCGGAATAGTTACAAAATTATTATTAGTTATTCAAAGGGATTCACAAGATTGCTGGGAAAGGGTGGATGAGGGGTATTGCGTGCCAATATATAATAATACGCAAATTGTGTTACCTCATATTTTTGAAGATTTTGCGTTATATTTTACCGCATAAAGCAATATTATAATACAATGTGTAGTCATTAAGTTCATTGACATCACTTTCAAACTCTCTTAAAACGTGTTCCAAAAAATGCAGATATTAATGTATATTGACACGTTCCACCCCTGACCTGCTTCGCACAAAGACGTCGAATTGATTCGAGTACATTGACTAATCCAATATGCCCCTAAGTTGAAAGTTCAAATTGAAATCGTCTTGTTACAGAACATTACGGAACAACAGTGTCTGCTATTCCATCAAAACATGCTCTACTGGAGAAGGCTGCTATTCATGAAGCTGGGCTCGAACTGATTGAACACTCCTTCCTCCATGACCATTTAGCTAGCCACCAGCGACTGCCGGCTACCTAAATGAACGTTTGCGTGTAATTTTCGGACGACAACGAGAATCATGTGCTTCGATAAGTGGTGTGCAGAGGTCGAACAAAAGTCCCACCAGGAAATGTTGAACTAAGTGCAAGTCCAGAGGAACTACATCGAAAAATAAGGTAGCAAAAATTTCTCTCAACTATCCTGGCCATAATAGTTTCCGTTATTTTGAATAGTATTAGTGTCCCTATCAGTTGGTGGAAGATTGATTTATGAAATTAATTTTCTTACATAATTTGCAAACATTTTGTTAATGGAAACTAAGATGTGATACAGTATCATATTTAAAAATAAAAGAGGATCAATGAGTTAAGTTCTGACGTGCTACGAAAATGCTCCAAACACTTAAAGTCGTTGGGGGTAATCGTTTAGCACAAATGGAATTTACGATTCAAAAAGGTATACCGTGCAAGAAGGTGCGTGGTATACCTTTAGGCTGATTAATTGAAACCATGACTGACGAAAATGATGGTTACAGTTTCTTCAGGATCTTCTTTGAGAAGTCACTGTTTTACAGTTTTAATAATGCGTAAACTTTGTATTTCATTAAACATGACGAGCTTTTTCAGCTTTCTTTTTTGTGAATGTTTATTACACAATTAATTTATGCAAACAACAAATGTATATTTGTACATATAATCACCTTCGTCTCGATATATCCACATGATAGTTCAATATATTTTGAGTTTGCAGTCGTTTATGTGCCAGGTCTACGGGGGAATATCTTTTTATTTTGCTGTTTATTGCCTATAATATAATAAGGCTCTTTGAGTTTGGGCGTTCTTTCAATTGTAATAATCTTTTACTCCATTATACTATTACTTTATCCATAGTTGTTACTTCTAGATCTTCGTAAATGTCTTTGTTGGTAGCAAATTAAGAAGCATCAATCATAGCACTCAAAACTTTTGATTGAGTACTATCTTCTTCTGGGCTGACCCACCCGTATGGGACATCTCAGGGCTCAACTACTGTTACTGTTTGTTGCATTGAAACAGTTTCAGTGCAACAAACAGTAGCAGTAGTTGAGCCCTGAGATGTCCCATACGAGTGGGTAGGAAACGTCAGCAGTTATATCAGTGACGCGGTTCCAGCCCGGAAGCCCAGAAGAAGATAGTATGGACCATGACCGTGGAAGTCTGCGTACCAGATTTTGATTGAGATCTTTCAAGGGTATTATGTTAGAAATGGAAACTGTATATCTAAAACTGCATTTCTAGAAGCTCGTTTCGCAGTAACAGTTGAGACTTACACCATAGAAACAATTCATATTTCTAAAGCTTAATTCCGAATGGCTTTTTTTCTAAATTCTCTCTTGATGTTATCATATGTTAGAGGTGCTTTATTGTTTATCGTTACAAACCATGTTACGCTGTGCCATTTTGTTAAAATTACCTTTCATTGATTTGTTCATCTTTGTTTTTAATTCAAGTTACTTCGTAACGCATTTTCAGTTTATATTGGATTTGGATTTGAAGATAAAATCATGGAATCATCAGGAAAATTTCACAGTGAATTCTTTCAGTAAGTCTGAAACTCTTGACTATAATTTTAGTTTTTCCTACCTTACCTTCCGATAAGGGTTCTTGTCGCACTGCCTTTTTGTCGACCTCTACAAGATGTCTACGTAATTTTTCCTGTTTACGTAATTGTCTTTGTATAATTAGGTGCCAAGTGAATGAAGTTATTGTATACTTTTCCTGATCCTGCCTTAATTGTTTTATTTCTATGCTCCTGGTCTTCCTTACTATTTCTTTGCTATTTATCTCTAGCACTCCCTTTTTGTATAGTTTTAGTAGGTCTGTATCATTATCGTTTTTCTTTATATTGGAGATTTACCGATGCGTAAATTCCTTTAAATGTTGCTAAGATTGTAGCAATTCTCCTTTTTTAGGAAAATTTTGTAATTGATTCTACCCTGAACAATTGAAAAGAAACAATCGAGTTGTAGAACAGTTACAAGCTTATAACTAAAAGAATCTGCTGAGCCCGTTGTAACTGATACTTCGAGCGCTTCAAAGTCTTGTTTATATACGTTTCTTGTTCATATGCTTTGCCATTTTGTGTTCACGTGATTTTACACAATTCTTTCTGTTTACACAACACAGTTCTTGTGTAATTCAAGAACTTGTATATACTCCTCCACGATAGCTTGTTCTTAGTTTTAGCCAGAATATAAAAGAAAGTCATTAGAAAAACCATGGAGAAAAGCAGAGAGACTTTAACCAGCAAGATAGTTACAAACCTAGCAAAACCTAGATGAATTTATTATAACATATTATAACATATGCATACATCAAACAAACGACAAATAACAATAACAAAATTTCACCAACAACAATAAGGAAGAGTGTTAAATAAACGGAAAATGTCATACACTAACACGTTAAATGAAAACAATGGCCCGTACACATATATACACGACAACGTTCCCTGTCATCGAGCGAAATCTGCAAATAAATACTTCCCGAAAGCCTACCGTTGTTGTATTGACCCAGAAAATCTCGCGACCCAATTCAGTAGAAAATGTCTGGAGCACATTAAATAATATTGTGCCGTCAATGAAAGGTACTGGAAAACAAAACTTAATGAGAAATATTGAAGAAGTCGAGTAGAATAAATAATGAAGCAATAAAACGAAAAAACATTTTAATAAGATACATTGGAAGTATGCCAAAAAAGAATAACTTCTACTCTAAAGTACAAAGTCATATTTAATATTGATAAACATTTATATACTTTTTATATCGAATTATTTTTGTTTTTTATCTCGGCTTTATACCAAAATTTCGAATATTTTTTACGATGACCACAAACTGATTTTAATTTATGCATTAAGTGTCAAAGTATTGCTGTTTTAATTATACTTGAAATGTAAAATAACATAATTTTTTTTGTATGTAAAAATACCCCCAAATACGTTGCCTTTTTAAAATTATAAAAGCTTCAAATACCAAACTACTATGCACAATGTCCAAGACAACAAATTTGTCATCGATTCGTAAGACCTATTCTAATTATTAGCTACCCAAGTTTTCTCTGTTTTTATGAAAAATTAAAGATCTTTTCTTAAATTAAAAGTAAATTTACTCGATAAAATACAGATCTTTGCACTCCAAGCAATTCAAGAATACGTCTTTCTTGAAATCACCATCAATCTCTCATCTGATTATCCAAATTAGAAAAAGTACCTAGAATCGACAGAAATCTAATGGCAAAACATTTGACGAGCGCATAATCTTTCCTCCAAATTCCCATATTTGGTCGAAAGTAATTTTTACCAAGTGAATTATTCACAATTAGACGTATGTAGCAAGTGATGTAGACAAACTTTTAATTCCTGCAGAAGCATGTAATATATTTAATAACAATTAGTGGCAGTTTTTGGTGTTTTGGGCAGATCTTTGTCGATGGGTAATCAACAACGAAGCCCACGGTGATCGACTTTTCTTGACGTAGTAAAATTTGATCGAAGACAGAGTCTCTTTTTTAAGCAACCCAGGTTAGAAGAACACATGATATCTCGTAGTGCTTTAATAAGTTCTTGGTAGGTTCGAATTTGTTCAAAATCTTCATAAGTTAAACGAAATGATTTTACACATCTGAGCGTATTTTTAAAGGCCACGTCACTTGAAGTGAACTTGAAACCAATTATGAACATTTCATTTTGTTACTGCGTTTTCTTTCAGTGATATACAAATCTTTGAGTGGTATTTATGTGTTTAAGTCAATTTATTAGACTATCTATCAAACATGTTACATACTACTTGCACTAATCAAACGACGATCCAATTTACTAATAGGTGATATACCTTATAGTTCCAGTAGTTGTTTTATTGTTCTTTATAATTAAGAATTAGCAGAAACTTTCGTAGGTATCTGATACATCGACAATTTGTCGGGCAATGAAATAAACATGGAAATGTGTATTTTGAAAGCGATACAGTTATTCGAAATTAGATTGTCAGATTAATAACTAATCCCCTTTTTTAGTCTTGATATGGTAGACAACTTTGTTTTCTGTTATTGCATGCTACATTGAATTGCTTAGCAAACTACTTTTCATTTATCTACGGGCATTAAGTATTGCTCGTTTTTATTTAATTTTATATAAAAGCGCTTTGATTTAATAGACACAATTTACGAGAATCCTCATTATTAATTATGAAAGGATGGAAAGATTTAATACTTATATTTTGATTATAAGATAAATAACGTACTTTCGGAAAGGTTTTCATTGTTATCGAAGTTATTAGTGCACCTAAAATCGCGCATATTCGGTTAGATAGTCAGATTTAAATGGTAATTAGATTATCGAATTTCGTGCGTGTTGAAAATATTTTTATTTATTTAATCAGACGTCTTTATACAATTCGGTGTCGGACTATTTATCGTATTGCATTCTTAGTCTTAGTTATTTCTAATTAACCTCTTCCAAACTTTCCTGTCTTGCGCTATTTTTTCCATTTCACTTCAGCTAATTCCCCAGGATCCAGTTTAACTTGCTCATCTTCTTAGTGGTCGCTCTACCATGTCCTTTCCTGGTATTTTCACTTCGAACGCTTGCCTGACAATTCTGTCTTCTTCCATTCTATACATGTGTCCTAGCCAACTCATCTGTTTTTCTTCAATTATTTTTTTAATCGGTATTATTTCCAATTCTCCCACCACTGTTCCTTACTCTATCTTTTATTGGTTATTCCTTTCATTTTCCTAAGAGATCTTATTCCCATTGGTTTAATCTGGCCAGCAGTTCTTTTCGTTATTGTCCATTATTCACTTCGGTACACCGAGGATGGTCTAACGAAACTTTTGTATACGTCGATTTTAATCTCTTTAGGAACTTCTCTTTTTGCAAAGCATGTGCTTTTAAATAAGTTATACAATCTTCCCACCTTTCCAATTCCCTCTGCTATTTCCTTATCCATTTTTCCGTTGTTCTCTATCACCACTCCTAGATATACGTAACTTTTAACCTGTGCCAGTAATGATCCTGCACTTTTATTTTGTGTTCTTTTACTTCGTTTGCCATTATCATCGTCTTACATTTACTTATATTCATTTCTAGATCATCATATCTTCTGCAAGTAGCATCCTCCGGTATCCTATATGCAGACTTTTACACTTTACTTTGCAATTTCTTATAACTTCGTCTATTACAATGGAGAACAACAGTCGACCGAGGACACATTCTTGTTTCAAGCCTGTTTTTGTGGTAAATTCTCTTGATTTATTGTTGTGTGTCCTTACTTTGTTTATGTTATTCTTGTATAGCCACTGTATTATTTTAATCATGCCTTCGTCTATTCTCTTTTCCCCAAACTTCTCCAAACATAATTTCTTCTTATCTTATCGAAGACCTTGCATAAGTCTACGAAACATATATGCATTTCTCGTTCTTCATTGAAAATTGTCTCTCCTAGTTGTCTAATCGTCTAATATTGTGTACTTCTGCTTCTTCTGAACCCATGCTTGTTGAGACTAATAAATTATAACTAACAGCAGTTACATTGGATCAGTTTAACATGGTTATTCGATTCGAACAGTCTGTAGTTGTGAATTAGTGTAGTAAAATGTCAAGAGTTCGAAGACAACCAAATGATCTCAAATCATTTCGTGAAATAGCTAAGCGAATGCAAATAAATATTGTTAGTTACTCGCTGTTGGAGAGATTGATCTCAAGGAGATAATCAACATCGTAGAAGAAATTCTGAACACCTTAGAAGACCTTAGGGATCGGTATAGTGCTTCAAGATCTATGGAAAATGGTTTTTTTGTAGAACTTTAACAGTATTCAAATGTTCGACTTTTAAAAATCTGTAGTTGAAGCAATTTTTAAAGAAAAATCAATTTTACTCGTTTAGTATACGGTCGAAGGTGCAGTTATTCTAAATTTTTATTTAAAGGTGTTTTGATGTGATATAATATGAGGATAATCATTATGTGATAATCTACATATGTACTCGTATTTGTCTCACACACGTGCAACTGAAATAACGAAAGTAATATGAACAAAAGATGTAATTAAACATTTTATGTCACGAGATACCCAACCGCATTTGCAGTGAATTTCTAATCTATGTATTAGATGCGTTTTAACAATGGGACCGAGCAAGTAAACATTTTATTGCATCTGCTCTCTTTCTTAGGTCCTCGTCCCTACACAGCTTGATCATTTAAAAATTTTCAATGCGACTTTAGTTTCTGTTTCAATATTATTGTGGTGGTACAGTAAGTGAATAACAGTGTTCGGAATGCCAAGTGGTAAATCAATAGGTGTTGATAAAGATCTAGCCTAATACCTTTGCATGAAAAAAGTTACCCCAGAAGGCAAATCGGTGAAAAATTAAATCTAGCAGCGTCGACAGTCCAGGTCCATTCATTCCAATGGACTGATCGTCTACTACAATTAATATGCGAGTGAATTCAATCGCGAACGTCAGCATACGATTGCAGTTACCGTGATCAATCGCCGACTGGCGGCAGGCAAGTTACACCGTCCTAAACCATTACTCCATTACTATACCGAGGTAACCGCTGAAAAAGGCCCAAGAACATAGGAATTGAACGG
The DNA here is from genome assembly GCA_031893035.1 of Dermolepida albohirtum. NCBI lineage: Eukaryota > Metazoa > Arthropoda > Insecta > Coleoptera > Scarabaeidae > Dermolepida > Dermolepida albohirtum. Next base: position 490 of record JAVIWB010006265.1, on the reverse strand, counting down.
TAAAATAGCGGCAAAATGTTTTATGGACTGACGAATCAATATTTAAAGCATTCGGTTAAAGCAAGAGAGTTATTGTGAGATGTACTACTATTGAGAGAATGTTTCCATTGTATTGTACCAACAATAAAAGACGATAGCAATTCTGGTACAGTTTGGGGTTTCTTTTCTTACTCAGGAAGAGGGATGTTACACCGAATCGAAGAAAGAATGCAGAAAGAGCTGCGAATAATCAGCGAAACTTACTTTTATACACGATAACGATGCAAACGATATCTGAATAAGCAAAATCAAGCGAATGTTCTACAAGTTATGATATGGTCAGTGCGGAGTCCAGATCCCAACTCTATTAGTTACTGTGGGATGAGCTTGATAGAAGATCCCGAATTGTCGGTCTTACTTCCAAAGAATAGCTCTGGAATATGCTCCTATAAGAACTGAAAAACGTGCTATGCGACACGCGGTATATACGAGAAATTCAATACCCCATATA